>ML380473.1:0-15080 GCA_005239525.1 Nicotiana knightiana | reverse complement strand
AATGGTATGGTCAAAGTTGGGCTCAACCGCTACATTCTCATTTAGCAGGAACTGAGTTATGAAATTTCGGAATGGTATTCAATTAATTCTATTGCTCGAACGCACCAACCCCATTTGATAACGCATCAGCTGGCCCACATTTACCCTCTGCCCCTTCATAAGGAAGTAGAGCACACAAGTCCTCTCTCGGCTGATTAAGGTGTCATGGTTGCATGGTAGTATCCGTGCATTAATCACTTTAAGCCACACCTGGGTCTCAACCTTCATTTTCTTCTTTGGAAATCTTTTATGGCGATTTGTGGCTCTATCCCGAATCCAAGCAGCCCTAGAATTAACCCCACAAAGTGTGTGCCTCACCTCTCTATAGTTGGGATGGCGGATGAATTGCTCTAGAGGCTCCACCGGAACATTTGGTGCACCTAGGAAATCGTATATGGCCTTGGCCGAAAAATTGACCAAGTGCCCACGAATTTGCACCAATCCATTCTTCTCCTTAGGGCCAAACCCTGCGTAGAATTCTGGACTAAGTTGAGGTTGATTTCACCATAGTGTCTGAACACATATCCCAGCCCCAACTCATGGATGCTCTGCCAAATAGCTGGGAATTTTGATCTTAGACTCTCTTCCTTAATGGCCCCTTCAGGGTGAACATGCTTCGGTTTGCAGCGTGCATACCATTTCCTGGATTGCACTGGTATGTGGTTGAGACCATATTCCCATTCACCAGTGGGTCGCTGCATCATAGCAGCGACAACAGCTACTGCTTCCTCACCAGTCATACTGGAAGTAGCATCCCCCTATTTTTTTTCTTTTGGGGTTTTGGGGCATTTTCTTTGCTTTTAGCTGGGGCTGAAGACGTGGCCTTCCCCTTGCCAGTGGATCTTCTGGGTAGCTTTTTTTTTTCCTGCACATATGATCAGTAGTTAGTGGGTGTCACAAAGTGTGTACAAAAGCTTTCCAAAGGTTATTCAGACTTCACCTTGGTACGTTAATGAATAATTGACTCTACGGATTTCTCGTGAGCCTTTTCACACTTAACATTTCATGGAATTGACAATGCATGATACTAGTGGGATGTTTCCCTGAGACTCGGGCTCCAAATGGGATATGTATTTCCATTGAGGCACTCTATCGAGCACTTGGCATGCACAATTCCATGAGAGCTCTTATGGAATTGAGGGATTGCCTCATGTACCCACATCAGTGTGGGGTTCCATAATACCACTTAGTTTATCAAATTCAGCCCATTCCTAGAGGGTTACGGGGATTGGGATGCAAAACATCATACAACATGACCATGAAATTCATAAACCCGTAAGGAAGCACCATGAATCATGGCTACACCATACATAAATGTAACACCCAAGTCGAATTTACACAGAATATGGATAAAATCATACCTCAACGATTGATGAGTGTTAATTTGATGAGGTGAGCCCCGAAATTGAGCCTGTGCAGACTTGTGTGTGCTGTGGGGTGCAGATGTGTGGGTGAAGAGTTGATGTGGGTGTGTAGATGTGTGGGTAATCTATGAGTTGTTGTGTGAGTGTGAGAGCAATTCGTTGTTGTTTGTGTTCTTGGGAGCAAACTCTTGCTTGAGAGGGAGATGGAAGATGAAAAAAATTAGAAGAAGATACTTACCTGGAATTAGGCGTGTGTTTTAGTCTTATATCCAGGACCCACTGGCGTTAGCCAGGCGTTGGATCCCAAATACCCAGCCTACCCTGGCGTTTTCCAAGCGTTAGGGCTGAAACGCCCAGCCTACCCTGGCGTTTGCCAGGCGTTAGGTCTGAAACGCCCAGCCTTCCCTGGCACTTTCCATGCGTTAGGGTTGTATCGCCAGGTACCCCCTGACCTTCGTTTCACCTTCCGTCATGCAAGAACACTGCTCCTTTCACTTGAATGAACTCGTAAGCTCGTTAGTAACTATAATTATATGAAATTCTTCAAGCTATGTTAAGATTTAACTAAGTATTGGGTTGCCTCCCAATAAGCGCCTTAGTTAATATTGTGGCACGACGATTACAACAAGTCAATAGGTTGCCTACTATGAAGCGCCTGATTTAACGTCGCGGCACGACGTAGAACCTCGCCTCAGTCATCAGCGAGCACGACTTTGGTCTTCTCACGATTTATGGTACCACCCCAATAGTGTTTGAATCTATGCCCATTCACTAAAAATGTTCTTTCACCATGTATAGCTCGCAATTCAAGCGCACCATATGGAATGACTCTCACTATTTTAAACGGGCCTGACCATCTCGATTTCAGCTTTCAAGGAAACAGTCTAAGCCTAGAATTGAATAATAGTACTTGTTGGCCCTACTCAAAATGACGCGGATGTATATGTTTGTCATGCCATCTCTTGGTCTTTTCTTTGTAAAGTTTGGCATTTTCATATGAGTGCAACCTAAACTCATCCAATTCATCCAACTGCAGCAGTGTTTTCTCGCCCGCGGCTTCAAGGTTCATGTTTAACTTCTTGATAGCCCAATACGCCTTGTGTTCAAGCTCTACGGGCAGGTGACATGCCTTCCCATAGATCAGGTTGTACGGTCATGCCCCAGTTGGTGTTTTGTATGCTGTTCTGTATGCCCATAAAGCGTCATCTAACTTAGCAACCCAATCTTTCCCGTTCACACTCACCGTTTTCTCTAGTATTTGCTTGATTTCTCTATTGGATACCTCGGCTTGCCCACTTGTTTGAGGGTGGTATGTTGTTGCAACTCGATGATGGACCCCGTATTTAGCTAAAAGTTTATTCAACAATCGATTGCAAAAATGGGTTCCTTAATCACTAATCAAGGCTCGTGGAGTACCCAATCTGGAGAATATATTCTTCTTCACAAACGAAGCGACAACCATGGCATCATTCGACGGCAATGCAATTGCCTCCACCCATTTCGACACGTAGTCACTGCTAGCAAAATGTATTCATGTCCCCTGGATGATGGGAATGGACCCATAAAATCTATCCCCCATACACGAAAAATCTCTACCTCCAAGATATTATTCAAAGGCATCTCGTGCTTCCTTGTTATCGTTCCTGTTCTCTGACATTGGTCACACTTTTTAACAAATGTGTGGGCATCTTTGAATAGTGTTGGCCAGAAGAACCCAGATTGTATCACTTTTGATGCCTTTTGATCGCCACCATGATGACCTCCATATCGTGATGCATGACAATCGTACAACACCTGTTCCACTTCTACATCAGGAATGCATTTCCTCATTAACTGATCACCACATTCTTTGTACAGGTAGGGCTCATCCCAGTAGTAAAATTTCACATCACGTAAGAACCTTTTCCTTGCTTCAGATTTTATTTCCTGTGGAAGCACCACACTCACCAAATAATTCACATAATCGGCACACCACGGAGGAGTGTCTTGGGTTATAGCAAAAAGTTTCTCATCCGGAAATACTTATTTAATATCTCCATCCTCCTCAACATGATCATGATTTTCCAGCCTTGACAGATGGTCAGCTACATGGTTATTAGTGCCTTTTCGGTCTATTATCTCCACATCAAATTTCTTCAACAATAAAACCCAGCACATCAATCTAGCTTTAGACTCATTCTTTGTAAATAAATACCTGATTGATGCATGATCTGTGTGGACAATAACTTTTGTACCCACCAAGTATGCCCGGATGTTTTCAAAGGCCAACACTACAACTAACAACTCATTTTCAGTGGTGGTGTAATTCTGTTGTGAATCATCGAGGGTCTTACTCACATAGTATATGGAATAAAACACCTTGTCCTTCCTTTGGCCTAGCACTACCCCCAAGTGCATGGTCACTTGCATCACACATAAGTTCAAATGGTAGTGACCAATCAGGTGCAACAATTATGGGGGCAGTTACCAATTTCTTCTTGAGCTCCTCAAATGCCTTCAGGAAGGGTGCATCAAAACTGAACTTGATATCTTTTTCCAGCAACTTGCACAATGGAGTAGCAATTTTAGAGAAATCTTTAATAAAGCGCCTATAAAATCTTGCGTGTCCCAAGAAACTCCGGACACCCTTCACTGAATTTGTTGGAGGTAGTTTCTCAAATGCCTTCACTTACGCCTTATCAACTTCAATGCCACTTTTAGATATTCTACGACCCAAGACAATGCCTTCCTACACCATGAAGTGACACTTCTCCCAATTTAACACCAGATTCGTTTCTTCACAACGGGCCAGCACTATGCTTAGGTTTTTCAAACAGTCATCATAAAATGCCCCAAAGACGGAGAAGTCATCCATAAACACTTCTACGAAATTTTCCACCATGTCGATGAAAATCGCCATCATACATCTCTGGAAGGTGGCTGGTGCATTGCAAAGACCAAATGGCATTCGCTTGAAGGCGAAGGTGCCATAAGGGCAGGTAAAAGTGGTCTTCTCCTGATCCTCTGGGCATATGACAATTTGATTATAACCTGAATATTCATCAAGAAAACAATAATATTCATGCCCTGCTAACCTATCCAGCATTTGATCAATGAATGGGAGTGGGAAATGATCCTTGCGGGTTGCTTTGTTGAGCCTTCGATAATCTATGCAAACTCTCCAACCCGTGATAGTGCGGGTAGGAATTAGCTCATTTTTCTCATTCTCAATCACGGTCATCCCTCCCTTTTTGGGTACACATTAAATCGGGCTCACCCAATTGCTGTCAGAGATAGGAAAGATGATGCCTGCATCCAGCAATTTTATGACTTCTTTCTTCACTACTTCTTTCATAATGGGATTCAGCCTCCTTTGCTGCTCAACACTCGGGCGAATTCCATCTTCCAAAAATATTTTATGCATGCAAAACGATGGACTGATACCTTTAATATCTGCGATGGTCCACCCAATCGCCTTTTTGTGGTCACGAAGTACCCTAAGCAATTTCTGTTCTTGTGTATTGGTCAGGCTGGATGAGATGATCACGTGAAATGTTTCAAAGTTCCCCAAATAGCATAGCGTAAATGTGTTGGAAGAGGTTTGAGTTCCAGCCTTAGAGCCGCTTCAATAGATGGCTTTGGAAGGGTTAGAGTAACATGCTTATTCAACTCTTCAAATTTTCCTAGCCTGTGGAGGTAACTGCAGGACATCTCAAGAATTTTCTCAATATCTTCCCCTGTTTCATCCTCACAGTCCTCTACATCCCCAACCACACTCGCTCAAGAGGGTCAATAGGATTCATGTAGGGAACCATGCACTCTGATTTGCTTTCCACTACAGAAATCATGGATAGTTCTTCATAGTGGACAGGTAACTTGAGTGCCTTATAAACATTAAACACCTCCAATCGATCAGCAACGTGCATTGTCATCCTCCCTTCACACACATCGATAATAGCTCAGCCTGTAGCTAGGAATGGAAGCCCCAAAATAAACGGGACTTCCAAATCAGGCTCATAGTCCAAGATGATAAAATCAGATGGGAATATGAATGTTCCCACCTGAATCAGTACATCTTCAACTACTCCCTCAGGATGGGCTAGAGAGCGGTCAGCCAATTGTAAAATAACTGTTGTTGGGCGTGGTTCACCCAATCCCAACTGCTTGAACATAGATAGTGGCATCAAATTAATACTTGCCCCAAGATCGCACAGAGCTCGCCCGACTGCATGCTTACCAATTGAGATTTGGATACTAAAGCTACCCGGATCTTTTAATTTCTTAGGTAGCTTGCTTTGAATTCTTGAGATAACTTCCGCAGTGAGTGCCACTGTTTCGAACTCAGTCAGCCTTCATTTATTGGCCACAATGTCCTTGATATACTTAGCATATTTGGGTTCCTCCTACAGAATGTCTACCAGTGGAATATTGATTTGTACCTGCTTCAAGAGATCAAGGAAATTTTTGTATGTTGCATTATCTTTCACTTTTTACAACCTTTGAGGGAATGGAGGGGGTGGCGTTGCAACAAATGGTGGGGGTTGCTCAGCACTCGCCTCCTTTGCTGGCTTATCTGATTCTTTCGGGTTGTCTGAAGTTGATTCAATAGTGGTTGGTCTCTCATCAAAATTTACCTGTTTCCTCTAACTGGGATGGACTGTCTCCAATTTCTTCCCATTTCTTAATGATATAGCATTAAAAGGTGCTTTAGGATTAGCTTCAGTGTCACTTGGTAGAGCCCCCGTTGGTCAGGTATTTTGAGAACTGGCGAGTTGCCCCACTTGACGTTCAAAGTTTCTCATAGCTACAGTCTGGGCTTGGTGATCAGCCATTGTTTTCTGATTGAAAGAAAGTTGGTCAGTCATCATTCTCTCATAATATCCTCAAGGCTTGCTGATGGTTCAGCCTGAGGTGGTTTGTACTGTTGTTGAGGTGCTGGATGCTTGTAATTATGCTGAGTGCTCTGATTTCCACCCCAAGAGAAGTTTGGGTGGTTACTCCAATTGGGGTTATAGGTGTTTCCATATTGATTTTCTTGTCCCCTATTAGGGTTACCCACAAAGGATACATACTCTAGATTAACTGGGCATAACTCACTTGAATGACCCTCTCCACAGACTTCACAAAATACCTGAATCTGTTGCACTGGTTAGGCCTGTTGCACTGGTTGAGATTGTTGCTTGTTAATGATCAGGTTCATCTGATTGACTTGGTTAGTCAATGTGGAGATCTGGGCTGACAACGTTGAAGCCACATCTAGTTCAAGCACCCCTGGTGATTTCTGAACCATATTTCTCCCCATCTCACCTTGCCAGTCTGGATTGCTTTTGGAGAATTTATTCAGTAATGCAAATATTTCATCATAATTCTTCTCCAACACCTGACCTCCAGCTGCTGCATCTACCACAATTTTTGTTTGCGGATGGAGTCCTTCAATGAAAGTGCGAACTAACACCTCGTTTGTCTCATTGTGATGAGGGCAGTCTCTGAGTAGCCCCTTGAACCTTTCCCATGCTGAATATAATGATTCACCTGTTTTCTGTCTAAAGGAGACTATCTCACTCATGATCTTTGCGGTCTTTTCTTAAGGGAAGAACCTTGCCAGAAATTTTCTCCCTAGGTCGTTCCATGTTGTGATGGAATTAGCTGGTTCTGCCTTCAGCCATCGCTTTATTTCGCCCAATATAGAGAATGGGAAAAGCGTGAGCCTCACATAATCTGGTGTGACCCTGTTAGTGATATAAGTATCACTAATCTCCAACAAGTTCAAAATGTGCTGCTGTGGATCCTAGTGTGGAAGACCCAAAAACTGCCCGTTTGCATGAAGTAGTTGGATCATGCTCTGTTTCAGCTCAAAGTGCCTAGTGATTCTGGGCTTCACGATGCTGGAGGTGACATTAGCAATGCTTGGCATTGCCACCTCCTGAACAGCCATGTGTTGTTCCTCTGCCATGTTCACAGGAAATCGGATGAAGTCCTGAATATTGTCTGTATCTCTTGCTTCTCGCAATCTCCTGTGAAATGATCTCTCAGGTTCGGGGTCAAAGCCGTCAAGTCTATCCTGGCTTCTGACCCTACGCATTAACTTGAAGTTCCTGAGATTAGAGAAAAAATCACATAACGTTAGACTCAATGAAATAAATAATTAAAGAAAGTAACTAAAAAGTAGTCTATATTCAAGTCCCCGGCAACGGCGCCAAAAACTTGTTGGTCCCAAACCGCACACGCAAGTATACGTGGTCGTAGCAAGTAATATAATGTTAAATCGAATGTCGAACCCACAGGGACTTGCGTAAACTACTTATTGAATCACTCTAATTGCTATTTAATCGAGCCAAAACAAAATCCAAGAATATAACTAATTTATTTTATGATTATATGAACTAATTATCAAGTAACGAGAATATTGTTGTGTATTCTATAGAGATAAATATTCCAGGATTGTGATCAATTCACCATTCATATTGCATTCTAATTAACTCTCCCTTTCATATAATTCACTCATGGTTGCTAATTAATCGATAATTGCTCTCGTAGCCTTCTCCCGAAGTACTACTCGCCTATTCTCAATAGATTAACGCCTATATTCCTATGAAATTAATCTATTAGAACGCACTAAGATTACGATGTTTAATTAAGCACGGTGACTAGGTATATTCCTATCCTAACCACAAATCCGCTCCCCTGAAGGGTTAAGATCGCCCTCTCTTCAATTCTTCTGTAATCTATATATGACTTTCCCAAGCATAACATAGATAGTATATAGAACAAAATTGATGGCCAAACAATTAAGCAATTAAACGCAGAATTGAAGAAACAACCATATATTGAGCGAATTATAATCAAGGTTAAGTTAATATCGAATAACAATATTCATGGCTAAACCACAACCCCAGAACAATGGGTGTTAGCCACTCATACTAGAATTAAACAATTCCATAAGTTTTTGCATCAATGGAAAATACTAGATTAAGATGAAGAAAACTGATAATTCTTTGCTTCTTCAATGATCTTGTGTGTATATTCTCTTCAAAAATAGCATCCTCCACTCAAAGTTGTGTTATTGGGTCTATTTATATGTTTGGGATAAACCCTAAACATATAGGATACTTCTATTCCAACCAGGAAACACTTAAAAACCTTTAAAACTCGGAGTTGACTTGACCAGGCACCCATGCGTTAAGCCCCAAACGCCCCCTTAACGCCAGGGCAGACCTGGTGTTAGGGGTCAAACGCCTGGCTAACGCCAGGGTCACCCTGGCTTTAAGGGCCAAACGCCCCCTTAACGCATGGGCATGCCTGACTTTAGTAGCCAAACGCCCGGGTATGGCCAGGGTCACTCCTTTTCGACTCTTGAACGTATTTTTGACGTTTATGTACTCATTTAGCTCGACTTCCATCTCCAATTCACCTACACATGAAATAGACTCCATTATGCACATATAACGTGTATTTTTATCACAAAAGCACATAAAACGTAAGGTACATGGTGCTTACAACTATGGATTCTAGCCACGCATCAGCCATATATAGTACCAAGTAGTTGAGATTGAGTACTCTAAGAGTGTGAGTGCATGATTCATCTCCTATATACATGGCGTTTGCATTCACAAATGACATACAAGCATAGAGATGTAATTTTCCTCATATTATATGGTATCACGTCATTCATGACTTATTATACACATTGATATGTGGGCATAAAGAGGTATTTTATACTTGTTATTCTGAAAGAAGATGAATCATTTTTATTTATTGTGGAAAGGATATTTCGGAAATTACAGTTTTCGAACATACTCCTACTTTTGGCATTTTTGGTAAGAGATTTGGGACTTTTCACTGTGATACTTGAAAAGCATGACCATTTTCTGGAACTGTGAACGAGCTGAGCATTTTTACTTTAGAGATACCCCTTTTATACTTGTATTATGTTTTTATGAACTGTTAGTGAGATATTGGTATTGAACATTACCTAGTATTATCTTGTCACTGCTTTCAACCTATGGTTAGATTTGTTACTTGCTGAGTACATGGGGTCGGTTTTACTCATACTACACTTCTGCACCTTGCGTGCAGACAATGGCTGCTAACGTTTCTGTGTTTGATGGGAGCTCGATTGAAGATGTACCTGCATTCGGGTTGAAGCTACCCTTTGTTCGTGGTAGCTTTATGTCTATAAAGCACTGTTTATGTACTTTTCAAATAGACTATGTATTTATTTCATTTCCGCTTTGGAAACTCTATTCTTAGAAGCTCATTATTTGTACTACCAGTCCTAGGGAAATGTATAGAATTCAATAAATTATTTTTGTTTAATTATCTTGTTAATATTGTTGAAATTAGATAATTATTAGTTGGATTACCTAGCGGGTTGGGTTAGGTGTCGTCACGACTAGTGGATTTTGGGCCGTGACAAGTTGGTATCAAAGATCTAGGTTCATAGGTTCTACAAGTCATGAGCAAGTATTTAGTAGAGTCTTGCCGATCGGTATGATGAAGTCAATACCTATCTTCGAGAGGCTACTGGGCATTTAGGATATACTTCCCATCTTTCATTCCTTTTCGTGCGGTATTGATTCAGCTTGAAGAATAACACTTTGAATTCCTTCCACGCATTCATGTGCGCACATGAGCGCTCGGTATCAGCTGTGCATTGACGGCTTATGATCTCATGGTTAAGGTGTGAGATGTAATTTTTGGCATGCTGACAATGGACTGGTATGGAGGACTCGAGGCCGGGTTTTGTCTGTAGCTTTAGTACGGAGATTACGATTGTGTGAGCACGTGCTTTTGGGAGTTATATGTTTATTGGTGTTCCTACTAGTGGAATTTGTTATCGGATGGCTATGTAGTGACTATGATGTGACTGCGAGATGTGTTCAGAAGGTTTGGATGTGACGGGAAGAGTTTATTTGAGATGTATCAAGGACTATTGGATGTTTGATTTCTGTCTTGATTTGGCGTATGGCCTCGAGTTATGGGAGTGTTGAATGACCTCTCACATTGTTTAGTTGTGCAGTGAAGTAGATTTTCATGTCGTGTTATGAGTTCATACTCAAAAAGATCTAGTGATTGCATAGCAGTTGTGACCGTGGGAGGGTATAGAGAGATGTCAGTTTGAGGCAAAGTAGGTGGGTTACCTCCGCGAGGTGTCCTGGGGTTGTGTGGTCCATATGATGTTTTTGTAGAGAGTTATCTTTTCTTAGTGAATGATATATGTTGCAATTTGAGTTTGGATTTCTTGTGGAAGTTGGCTTGACTATAACAAGGGTGAATGTGAGAGTTGTAGATAATTTGAAGTATTAAATGGTTTGCGTTACAATAACTCGAGAAAGATTTAGTTGAATCTCACTGTGCTATTACGACAGTAATAGAGTATGGGTATTGTGAGTAATTGTGTGTTATGATCTATGTCTTTGAGCCAAGTGGGAGAGTTTTCTATCGACGAGTTGATTGCACGATTACATGTTGTATTGGTTTCAGTTTGAGGTATAGTAGTGAATGAGTTATGAGTGCAGGGGTTGAGATTGAGGATGACTCGAGTAAAGGAATTTCTAGATACATGTTGTATTATACTTTATGGGCATATGTGAATCATTGAATGATTGAGTTGTTATTCGTAAAGGATGTAGTGGGCGTGAAGTAGGAATTTGCTCGGTTTCTTAGGAGTGTGGGTTACTCTCTTGGGTGTTGGTGTGCTAATGGGGCAAATGTCGTTCGGTCCATTGGGTCAATTTAATTGAGATTTTAGTAGAGTGGATGAATCCCGAGAATGGTTCTAAGGGATTCAAGATTTGAATGTAATGATTTGGGATTTTCAAGGTTTGTATATGTCTAGATGCTGAGAGTTACATTAGATAGTGTCGAGACTTGTGTCATTTTTATATCATTGTGGATTAGGCATTTCAGTATCAAGTAGGTGAAGGAAATTCTTTTAGGTTAACATAAGGTCTCTTTAGAGTAGGTGTCTCGGTTGTGGTGATTCAGGGTGCTTAAGAGGGAAGTCATCAGCTTTTGGGCCTTAAGGCTTTGTGGTTTTATACCAGGGTCTCTTGTGTGGTGAATTTTGGTTAAGGATCATGGTGTTCTAGCAAGGAGAAGTATCAGTCTGAAGGCAATTTGGATATGACTTTGAGAAATTGGACATCTTGGTAATAGGTTGAATCAGCAGGGTAATGGGTATGATCAGTTCTTTGGGCACTTATGATGTGGTGAGTCCCTATATGTGAATCGTGGAAATGCTCTTGGCTTTTGGTTACCCGCATGGCTTGGTGGAGTTAGAGAGATTCAGTTCTGATGGTTTGGTTATGTTAAAATTGATTTCCAAAGAGTTCTAGATTATTTCTATCACGGTTCGAGGTGGATATTTCCTACCGGCGAGAGTAATATGTTGGTTATTGGGATATTCTATGGGATGAGATCAAATGGAAGGTTTCTGACTGATCGGTCATGTATTATACTTGTGACTCAGAGTTGATTTTGAGATTCTTGTACTCTTCACAGGATGGCATGGTAGATGCGGTGCGTCGTGTGGGATCTAGAGGGTATGTGCAAGGTCACAGTTCATTTTTGTAAGGAAGTTTGTAGGAAGCATGGGCTGTTTCAAATGACTAGGTAAATATATTACTATTTGGTACAACTTGATGAGAGTATACATTTCAGAAGGGGCAATGTGTTTTGATGGATGGATACTTCACTGATATTGCGACACTCTACTGGATGTTCGATTGCTGATATTCAAATTCTAATATGTGGCTCTGAAGAATATTAGGATTATTCCTCGTGGGATGATCGTGTATGAGAGATGTGTTAGACATTCTGGCACTGGAGCTAGGATCTGATTTGGTGATTCATGTGTTCTATGAATTTGGAGACTGGGAGTTCTCAAGGACAGATTGTTTCAAGGTTGTGGACTGTGAAGTCATGGCCGAAGCTAGCCAAATGATAGTATCTGTTATGATTCAATTGTTGCGGGCCTTCAGAGGTTTATTTATCTATTTGTGGGTGCCAGGAGATGAATAGGGGTCCATTGGTAGGCCCAATTAGGATGTGTCTTCTACACCGAGTTGGATTAGTTGGCTCGATAATTTTATTGTTGAGGGATGTGCTATTTGGTTGTTGCTAAGCTTATTATTGTTCTTAAATTTTCTGTGATTTACTCTTCTATGCTAAGAGGAGTTATGATTCGTTGGTATCAGGCAGACATGGTGCGGTTCTATTATGGTCTTATAGTGGAAATTGAGCGAGATGAGTAATTGGTATTGCATGATTTAAGGCATATTGGTTATGTTCTTTCGAGTGTGGTGTGGCATTATGTCAGATGATTCTCCGTGGTCATGAAGATGCACTTTGGGTACTTCATGTTGAATTTCGCGTGGTTATTGATATTAATCAGGGTGGCTCGAGGTATATGATATGGACCAGCGTTTGGTTGGAGTCACACATTGCAGCGGAGTTATGTTGAGGTATGAACCTTTGTGTTAGAGTCGGGTGAGGGTTTGGAACACCCCGTAAATTTGGCTTAGGTATGGATGTGTTAAATGAGTAGTGATGTTACATTTTAGACATGTAAAGTTCTATTGGGATGAGCATGGGTGGAAATAGTTATTTTTGAATCAAGACGAAGAGTAAGGTATACAAGATTCGATAAAATTTACGAAGTTTACAAAAGATCAGTCTTGCAGGAGGTTTAGTGAAGAACGTGTAAGGTATTTGGGATAACTCCAAACACCAAAGTTGGAGGCCTTTGAAATAGCTTTCCAATGATACATTGTGGAACACAAACGGATCTCTGTGGAAAAATTATGTGCATTTTATAGAACATTATGCAATATCCGCGCCCAGTGCGCACCCCGAGCGCAGCCGCAAACATGCGATAGTGTTTCTGCCATTTTTCGCGGCCAGGTGCGCGGTCAGGCCTACAGATGTACGTGGGAGCACTTGGGGAGCCATTTCGAAAGCCCTATTTCGTCCCCCACAGCCCCAAAACATAAAAACTTTCTCTAGGAAGGAGAGCTCTCAAAAACCTAACTCCTTAAGGGTCCATCCAACACCCAAGGTAAGTTCTAATAGTGATTCTTAGTTAATTTTAATTTCCCAACATCTTATTAACATGGGTAAACCCTCCATATCTTTAGATGTTCGATTGGGACATCATTGTTGAGAGACGGACACCTAGAACTCGAATTAAAGGGGATTGGACTTCAGAGAGGTAATGTCTTCACCCTCTAATTGATTCTAGCATTGGTTTAATTATTATAGACCCTAGTTCATGAGATATGAGTTTATGGGTTTGATAAAAAAGCATGAACGGTTATAGGTTTGGTGTATTGATTGTTGATTATTGATTAAGGGTGTTGTTTACCTTATGGGTGATAAACAATAATGTTGATTATAACCATTTGAGACTTTAGAATTTCTTTAGGAGCAAGAGAAATGGGTTATTGGGTGTAGAGACACCATTAATAAGGACTATGAAGCTTTATTCTCACCAAGTGTTTGATAAAATGCTTAAGTTACCAAAACATGAGTATCATATCTAATATGGAATCCCCTTGACTTGTATTTCTATAGATTAAAGTTGAAAGAGTTCACAAACATTATATTACGATCAAGAGCATGAATTTAAGGTATGTGAGGCTAACTCTCGATGTTTTGGAATGTTAATGATTCTCCCTACACTATGTTTCTTCTACCACATCACTAATTGTCTCAGAAATATAGTTAAGCCTAGTTCCTTGAATAGTTGCAGAACTTCGATTCTCTAGCTTCGTAACTCGTTCATGACTTTTATTTGGAATGTTGTGAAATCAGTGCGTAATCAATATAGACTTGGGTTTGATGCTCATCAGTCTTAGTCTAGATTACTCAGTATGCCATAAACAGTTGAATTTTCAGTTTTCATAATCAGTTCATGAATACATGTCTCAGTCTAGTTCTATTCAACATTCGAGTATCATGTAATTCAATATGATTCAGTATTTCAGTATCATGTACTGCAGTATGATTCTCAGTTCCCGATTTCAAATCCCTAAATGTTGAACCCCTGTATTTGGTCTTGAGGAAGCAATTAATGCGTTATGCATCGTTTGGCCTGAGGCCATAGTTTATGCTTTATGTATCTTTGGGCATGAGGCCGCAGTTATGTATACGTATACTTGGGCCCGATGCCCCATTTTGTGCACATATATATTGGGCATAAGGCCGCAATTTATTTATTCAGATAAACAGCTGGTTCATCATTCAGAAGAGGGAGTATTCATATCCTTACTTGCTTTGTTCAATTCAGTTATCGGTTATTAGTTATCATTTCATTTACCAGTTATCATTTTAGTTATCAATTATCAATTCTCATTTATCAGTTTAGTTTCAGTATCTTCATTTATAATTATTTCTTTTACTTGCTTCACATACCAGTGCAATTCAAATGTACTAACGTCCTTTTTTCTCGGGGCATACATATTACGATGCAGGTAATGATTTACAGGTTGATGATTCAGAGCACTAGGATTCTCGTACCAGCTATTTGGTGATCCCTAGTTCTTTAGTGGCATTATGATTACCTTACAGTCTTTAGTATTTTTAGATAGTCAGTGTTTTTAGTACATCATAAGAGGCTTCATAGACTAGAGTAATAGCTAGACAGAGTCGCATGCTTTTTATATTAAGCTATGTTGGCTACAAATATGTTTCAGAATT
>ML380469.1:76038-88494 GCA_005239525.1 Nicotiana knightiana | reverse complement strand
ATATATATATATATATGTTATCAGTAAAGTATTAAGTAAGGGATTTTTTTTTCTCTTAGGTTTTCTTTTTTTTTTTTCCATCTAGGCACCTTTGTTTTCCTCAAAGCAAGAGGTAGTTAAATAATAGTTGATATATGATGTCAATCTCACATTTAATTTAAGTAATTATTAGCTCCAATTGCATTGTAAAACATTACAATCTCTTTAAGTCCATTTCAAGAAATCATTGATGATAACAGACATTAAGATGGCTTAACCTCTATCAAGTATTATTGGAGAAAACCTGAGTTGAGAAAGAAACTAACATAAAGAGATCACCCCCGACCCCACATCCTTTCCCCTAAAAGAGAATTATTTAGGCTAAGTTTGAAAAACTCAAGAAGGGGTGAAGTTCACAAGTAAATTTTGAAAAGAGCTAGTCTTAAACTTTTATCCTTTGGCGCAAGTTACCTCCTCAATGGGAACACTTGAAGTTTAATCAAGGGAAAAACTTTTAAATTTTGAATTTGAAGGTTTGTACATTGGTTAGATGACCTATCCCAAAGGTGAAAAGTTCTGCCATTGCAGAATCTTTGGGTCCAAAAGGCTGCAGTATGTATAGTTTTAGCAAGACGAGTTTCAAAAATTGGGGAAATTATAACTCTATGTCTCCTTAATCTTGTATCCAACCCTTATCCTTGTTAATTGATAGTTTTACTACTTTTTAGATTTATTAGTTAGTTAGTTTAGAATTAAAAAAATCACATTCTTTATAACTTAGAAATTGTTCGAGCTTGTCTTCTTAGTGATATTAACAACTGTAGCTAAGCCTTAGTTCTTTGTGGGATTCGACTCCTGATTTTAGACCGGAGTATATTTGCAGTGACTGCTTATCCTTTTTAGGACTAGAGTTGCGCGTGATCAAATTTTGGCACATTTGCCGGAGAACTAACAGTGTAGCTGTAGGTGTACGTATTGCTAGGTTGCAAGTTTGAACTTTTATTTTTGTTTTCTTTTATTTGATTTTTTTATTTTTATTTTACTTGTTGATTTTTAAAACATGGCATCTTGTAATTATGAGAGTTTTGATGTTGGTAATTCTACTTTTAATCCTCCTTATGCATATTGTAGAGGAAATCACCCATGGCAAAATTATCAAAATATTTTCGAGTGCGGGTAATGTGCATCAACTCAATCTTATGTGTGGAATGTATGTGATATGTGTGGAAGTCAAGATGGTCACTATCATGGTTGTGCTTATATTTTTTATCCTCCCTCAACTCTTTACTATGATAATTCTACTTTTTCTGGTGAAGTTAATAGGAACAAAGAACCCGGGGGAGCTGACTGAAGGAGATCAAAGATATGTTAAAGTGCCTCATGGAACAAAGTAATGAGAAAAAAGTGCAGATACAAAGGCTAGGGGATACTATCCAAAGGTAAGAGGCAACTATTCTTAACGTGGAGGCACAAGTGAGTCAATTAGTTGAAGGATTTAATGCTCAACCAACTGATATTGTGGAAAGTAGACAAAATGAGCATGTATTAGATGCAGAAATTGAGGTGCTAAGGGAGGAGGTTAGAGTACAACACCAACAATCAATCAAAATAGATTTTGAGGATGTCGATGTTCTAGAAGAGATACTAGAGTCAACTAAGGACATTGATGATACATATTTAGTTGACTCTAGTGTCATGGGTATTGAGGATGTTAACAGTCCCAATGTTCATGTAGTTGAGCGCATTGGTCAACACTCCAAGCATTTTTTCACATTGGTTTGGATGATGATATGGAAATGGAGTCATCCAAGACAATTGAGGAGTCAAGGAATGAGGAACAAGGTGCATATTTGGAATTCTTCTTGCCATAAAGTCAGGATTACATACCTCATGTAAAGGCTAAGAAGTGCAGAATACTACATTATTTCTTAGGCCAGTTAGATTTGTTCCACCACCCCTGGAGCATAGTAGAAAACTTGAAGCAAAACTTGGGGTCAATTCATAAGCTCGAAGTGGAGGCAAAAAGTGATTCACGTCGTGTCGCGACGTTAAATCAAGCGCTTGTTGGGAGGCAACCCAGCTTTACTGCTTTCTTTTATTTTTATTTTTTGTTTTTTATTATTGTATTATTCTTGTAGTGTTGTTTTTTATTTCTCTAGGAGCATGGGAAGCAAGGAAATTGGAAGAAAGCAAAAGCAAGAGAGTTGGTTAGAACTAAGTGTGAGATGCCCGCAGAAAGAACTAAGTATGGGAGAAGTCTGAGTATCTCATGAGCTGCTAATGCTTCGACCTTTGGCCTACCAGGGAGTTTCTTTTACTTTTTTGTATTTATTGGCGTGCATTGGGGACAATGCACAATTTTAAATGTGGGATGAAGAGACTGTTTGAGTGATTTTCTATGCTATTTTAGTAGTGTTATTTTATGGTAGAAATAATCCCTCTTGGTTTTTCTTATGGCCACGGTTCTTTTCCAAGAGACGATTTGAACTGGGTAGTAGTTTTTTTTCTTGTAGGTAGAATTTTTAAAAAAACATTTTGGACTTTTCCCGACGATGGACTTCCTAGAAAGTTTTCTTGAGGGTTTAAAATCCAAAGAGAAAAGTAAAAAAAATAAAAAAATAATTTCGTTTCTTTTCTTCTTGAGGGTTTTGGCATATTTTATATCAGGGCTTAGAGGTGGAGCATTCCCACTAAGTACCTTCTTCATGATCTTTGTAATTACATGCCTTGAAAGAATGTATAGCTTTCTTTTGACATCGAGGCTCATCTTTTGACTCTTGTGATTAATTTCAGTGTGCTTAAATTTTGTCACGACCCAAAACCAACCGTCGTGATGGAGCCTATCATGGAAAACCCAGGGGCTAAAGGAATCAATTCCACAAGAAAAATACGAAGTTATTAATCAAATTCAAAATCGGCTTAAAGACGGTCCCTGGGCCCAGGTATCGAAATCCAACAAAAGTCACAAAACCCGAAAGCCTATTCAACAACGAGTCCAACCATATAATTTTTATCAAAATCCAACACCAAACTGTCACCCAAAACCCCCAAATCCACTCTCCAAATCCCTAGCCTCAAACCTCCAAATTTCACCTCAAAACCACACAATCTAGGTAAGAAAATCAATGGGAAAACAAGATTATTGAATAAAAATGAACACAAGGAACATGCCTTAAGAATCTCCTCCAAAACTCTCTCAAAAATCTCCAAAACCCGAGATCAAAATGTTAGAAATGGTGAAAATCTCGGAACCCTGGTATATATATGTTCTGCCCAGCGATATTGCTTCTGCAGCCTCGTAGGACAGACTCCAAGCCCGCTTGTGCGGCTATCTCCGCACCTGTGTCAAAACTTCTGCTCCTGCGGACTCGCTTTTATGAGAAAACCTCTGGTCCTGCGGATCCCAGCTCCACAGTCCAATTTCGCTTATGCGGTCTTCCTACCGAATTTGCGGTCACGCAGGTGCGGAAAAATCTTCGCGCATGTGAGCACCTGCTCTCCTCCCCTTCAAACTCCACATCTGCAGACCTTAACTCGTACATGCGTGCCTGCATCTGCGATTCCCACTCCACAGGTGCGATTACACCAGCAACACCCAAACTTCAGCAGCTTCACTAAGTTTAATTCCAAGTTCGTTAATAATCCGAAATCAAATCGAGGCCCCCGGGACCTCAACCAAACATACCAACAAGTCTTAAAACCTCATACGAACTTATTCGAGCCTTCAAATTTCCTCAAACACCATCAAAAATACGAATCACACCCCAATTCAAGCCTAATGGACTTTGAAATTCCAAATTTCTACAAACGACGCTGAAACCTAGAAAATCACGTCTGATTGACCTCAAATTTTGCATACAAGTCAAAAATGACACACCGGACCTACTCCAACTTCTGGAATCTCAATCCGACCCCGATATCAAAAATTCCACTCCCAGTCAAACTTTTAAAAATCTAACTTTTGTCATTTCAAGCCTAATTAAACTCCGGGCCTCCGAATCACAATCCGGACACGCTCCTAAGCCCAAAATCACCCAACGGAGCTAACGGAACCATCAAAACTCCATTTCAGAGTCATTTATACATAAGTCAACATCCGGTCAACTTTTCCAACTTAAATTTTTAATTATGATACTAAGTGTCTCAATTCATTTCGAAATCCTTTCGGACCCGAACAAACTAACCCGGTAAGTCATGTAACAATTATAAAGAACAAAGGAGCAGAAAATGGGGAATGAGGCTACAAATCTAAAAACGATCGGTCGGATCGTTACAAATTTTATGATGATCGGTTAATTGATTTAACTTGAGAGTCGGGTCCGAGGCAACCTGAGTGCGTCATATGCATTGTGTGTGGTGAGATTTTGGTGTACTCTGTATCATCCTTGATAGTCTAGAACTTGCCCCGTGTGTGAATCAAAGTGAAATGATTAAGTCTTATACGTTGGGAGGTGATATAAGCTTTCTTTGATTGACCATTTAGCCCATTTGCTTACCAGTGCTAATATTATCCATAGTCACCCCTTTTGAGCATGTATACCTTTTCTTTGGC
Organism: Nicotiana knightiana; assembly: GCA_005239525.1. Classification (NCBI taxonomy): domain Eukaryota; kingdom Viridiplantae; phylum Streptophyta; class Magnoliopsida; order Solanales; family Solanaceae; genus Nicotiana; species Nicotiana knightiana. The sequence goes on along the minus strand of ML380469.1, from coordinate 83,963 downwards.
AACCACATTACAAGCTGAACCCCCTTTATTTTTAATTAAATCTCGTTGAACCTTTACCTCCAGAAACACTTAAGTAGATAGAAGGGTAAATAAATAGACTATGTAGCTTTTGAGTGGAATCATAGAAAGGACGACAAGGTGCACTTGTGTATAAACCAAAAATAAATGTACTGGCCAGAAATACCAAATTAAGGAGAGTGAAAAAAAAAGGAATAACACCTCCATATCTTTGTCTGGGCTAGTAAATATCTATATATTGACATGCTTAATGAATAAGGGCCCAAATGTGTGTGGTTTCATGGCAAGATATCGAATTTATCATGAAAAGAAGGTGCTTAAAAGTGAAATGTAGTGTATTAAAATGCTTAGGAGGGCTAGTCACTATTTTTCAAATATATCCTATGTAATGAACCGACCAGTCATTTTGTTTTTTAGAACCTCATTCCCCTAAATGAGACTCTCCTATGTGTTTTTACTATTTTATAACTTGCGGGAATGGTCAGTTCGAGATTTGGAAGGGTTTGAGTTGAAATCAGAACACTTGGTTCCTTAGTTTTGCGTTACGAGACTAAGTTTGACTTTTGTCAACATTTTGAGTAAAAGACCTTAGAATCGAGATTTTATAGTCCCAATAGGTACATATGATGATTTTGGACTTGGGCGTATGTTCGGATTGGATTTTGGATGACCCGGGAACGTTTCGGTGCTTAATAGTGAAAGTTGGCACATTGAAGGTTTTAGAGTTCTTTAAATTTGGTTTGAAGTAGGATTTGGTGTTATCGAGGTATATTTGGGATTCCGAGCCTAGAAATAGTTCATTATGGTGATTTAAGACTTGCACGCTAATTTGACGTCATTCCGAGTAAATTAGTATGTTTCGGCGTGTTCGGAGTAAGTTGGAAGAACTTGAAGTTCATAAGTTGATTCAATTTGGTTTGGGGGTGTGATTCTTAGTTTTGTTGTTGTTTTATGCATTCCAAGTCTGCGAGCGAGTCTGTTTCATGATTTCAAACTTGTTGGTATGTTTGGGCGGGGCCCCGGGGGCCTCAGGTGTTAATCGTACGAGGTGCGAAACTCATTTGGACTTGGAAGTATAGCAGAAGCACCAGGTTTGTGGTGCAATTGCACCTGTGAAGATATGGCCGCAGGTGCGAGCTCGCAGAAGCGAGCATGGAGATTGCAGAAACGTCCTGAGGCTGGCTAGGCCTAGACCACAGATACGGAAAAATTTCCTCAGACGCGAGTCCGCAGATACGGGGCTTGTCCGCAGAAGCGGGCTCGCAGATGAATGTCATGGCCACAGGTGCGATGGACCAGTGGTCGTGCGTGTTCCGCAGAAATGGACTGTTGACCGTAGAAGTGGTCCCGTAGAAGAGGAAGTCCTTCTGCAGGTGCGAAAATCGTTGGAGGCAGAATGGTTTATTTAATGCGGGACTTAGGCCATTTGGCTCATTTCGTTCATATCTTGGGAGATTTTAGAGCTCTTGGAAAAGGGTTTTCACCTAGAACTTGGAGGTAAGTGATTTCTATATAATGTGAGTTTAAAACATAGATTACGGGTAGATTTTAACATGTAAAATGGTGAAAATCATGGGTTTAGATTGAAAAAAAACTAGGTTTTGATAAAAATGGGATTTAACCACGAAAATGGTTATGAGATTTTGTGAAAATTATATATTTGAGTTCTTGAGGTTATGGATAACAACTTTCTTCAAAAAAATTTGAAATCTGGGCACGTGGGCCCGGGGGTGAACATTAGAAATCCTTCCATTGGGGTTGGATAATCACTTTAATAGTTATAATATGAACTTTGAACATGTATTGACTATTTTATATAACATTTAACTAGTTTTGAGTCGTTTGGCGCCGAGTTGAGGGTTTAAAACATATTTGAGGACCGGAAGTAGACTTGAGAATGAGGTAAGTCTCTTGTCTAACCTTGTAAGAGGGAACTCATCCTCTTAGGTGTGTTTTGTTATGAATTAATTATGTGGGGAGATACATACACACTAGGTGACGAGAGTCCGTGCGTAGCTATATTCCATGTGATATCCAGGTAGTCTTAGGTTTACATCATGCTTTGTTGACACCGTTATTTGATTATGCTTATTAATTGTCTTGAATAGAGCTGTAATTGAGGATTTCAAGATTTAAAGTTTCTAGTTTAGACTTCTTATTTTTGAAAAGAATTGAAGAATTGAAGAATTATATAATAACTTGAGAAATCTATGTTCACTCGCGTCGCAAGTATTTCCGCGAGCTAGGTATATTCCACTACTCTCATGGGAGCGGTCCATTCGTCTCGGCGGGTTAATACTTCATCTATGGTTCATGTCGTTCGACCCTCGGCGCACATAGTTTATGTATATGTATTTTGGATCGGGCCGTACGACATCGGCATAATTCGTGTGTAACAATATTTGGAGCCACTTTTATACTTGATATCACTCTATGGGCTTGAGAGGTTAAATTGTTAAATGATGGACATCAATTTGGGATTTACTATAAGATAAAGACTTGTTTAATTATTACTAGTTATTGAGTTTTCATTATCATCAATATAGCCCATGCTTATTAGAATTTCGGTATTTTATTGTTAGCCCATAGTAAGTGTCGAAGTCAACCCCTCGTCACTACTTCGTCGAGGTTAGACTAGATATTTACTGGGTACATGTTGTTTATTTACTCATGCTACACTTCTGCACTAACCGTGAAGGATCTGAAGCAGGTGCATCTGGTTATCATCCCGGTGCGCACTCCTGATATCTCGAGACTTGTGGTGAGCTGCCTTTTCGAGCCCTTCTGCAGCATCCGAAGTCTTTCTTTTGTTTTTACTTTATGAATACCTTATTTTAGGCAGTAGTTTATTATTTTTGTATATTCTACTAGTAGCCGATACACTTGTGACACCAAGTCTTGAAAATTTTGCTAGTAGACACTTGGTGATTTTGATTATCTACTTCGCCTCATTTGCTCTTCAATTTTTTTTATTTCTCATTTATTAAAATTTTCACTTCTTATTTATTGGATAATAAAAAATCAACTATTTCTAATTCCTAGAAGTAACAATCACATGGCTAGTTCACTGTTGGCTTGCCTAGCGGTAACGTAGGGCGCCATCACGGCCTATAGGAGAAATTGGGTCGTGACATATTACATGTACCTTAACCTACTGATCACGCTCAACTATGTCTTATAAAAATACTAAGCAGGCGTTGCAAATATAATCTGAGTATTTCGTCCAGAGTCGAATCCCACATGGAATTAACCTATCAATTATAGTTGTTAGACTCACAGGATTCTTCGTAATCAACTTCCCAAAGGTTAAGAATAACAATTTGTTGGTATTGTTACTAACTAAAACTGAATGAAATTAAGTAGACTAAAAGATAACTAATATTGAGTTGTAAACAAATGTGAGAAGGATCTAAGGTTATGGTTTCCCCCCTGATGAAATCCAAACTTGTATATTTCCTATTGTTTGGCCTAATTATCTCTATCAATCATGAGCACTCTTGCTACCGTAAATCTCTCCCGAGTAATTACGATAATTTACTAGACGCACTCTCCCGAGCTACGCTAGCTTGATTTTATTATAGCTTACTTTAGATTGCATCCAAGGTATCGTTATCCCTAGTCCAACCTTTAAACCTTCGGTTATGGATCTCTCCTATTCTTTGGGAGTGGTGTTGTTCAAAAACTACCTAAAATAAGAACCTAGTTGAACAAATAGAGATTGAAACCAAGCAAACCATATTAATATAACAAGATGTTCATCCTCAACGGGTTCGACCAAAACCTTAGACTAAATAGATTAGCTACTCATATTCTACTGAAAATAACAACAGAAGAATTCATCAACAATGACAAAAATACAAGGAAGAGAGATGAGATTTGATGCCCAATTGCCCTCCTTGCCTCTTGCCTTTGCTTTTCTTGAACAAGACTCTAAACCTGATTATTCCTCTCTTTTCGGCAAGTTGAAACTTATATAGGTTAAGTGGAATTGTCCTAAGCTTCAAAGTTTACCCCTGAAAAACAACGTGTTCGACTGGACTAGCGCGCCCGTGCTAGTCTCGCGCTTATGGCTAAACATTCTGCCTGGGATCGCTGGACTAGGCGGTCGCGTTAATGGGTGCGTTAAGACCGCGCTAGTGGACTTATAATCTGTCCCAACAATTTTCTTCCTTCTTTTCACACGTTAAATACTCCAAGGGGCCTTTCTCCTTCAATTTGGCTCCAAACATCATCCTAGGTCCTCATAAGCGCATTTAGCTCCTGCGAAACATAAAATCAACAATTAGAGCCATTTAACATCATTTCACATTCCTAAGACAGTGAAGCATCATTAAGCTGGAGTAAAAATATACACTAAACTACGTGAACTTAGCCTATTATCAACACCCCACACTTAAATCATTGCTAGTCCTCGAGCAATCCACTATACTCTACAAAGGTCCTTTCATCAAGCATTTCCCTAATGTGTCACACCACGAACATATTACAGGAGTTATGCCTAGCAGTGTAACATCCATGCCTCAAGGGTCGACTCTCACATGCCATGCAATATTCCTACTTCCTGAAAGTACTCGACACAGAGATCAAGACTTACCTTTCCGTCATGAATCAAGTACCCTCACATCACACACACGAGAGTAGTTCCACAAGAATAATATTAAGAACATGTATAAACTCAAATAGAAAGAATTCACTCACTCTCGGAAAGAACATTCATATGCCAAAAAGATACACCATAGGCTTTCCCGTAGTGTAATACTCTACTAATCGAGTCCATTCAGTATAAGATCAATTAGGTCTTCATTTGGTTGTAATGTAGGCTAAGGGACGAGTAGGATATATTTAGATATAGTGACTAACCTCCCTAAGCACTTTTAATACAATTACTTTAGCTTTTAGACCGTTCTTATGCCTGCCCAGAATTTCTACCACACTTCTCTTTATATTTACCTCAAACTCCCGTAGGTGCAATTTTATCTAATCACCACTTATTAAGGACTGCATTTATTCATTGTCCTTTCTCTTCTTTTTTTCAAGTGGTGCTTATTCTTTCTTTTTTTCCCACACTTTTGCACCTTTCCTTCTATTTCTTTGATTTCTCTAAAAAACCAAACCACCACCCCATACTTTGACTTTTACATAATCTCTAACAATTCAAGTTCTCATGGGAGGTACATGGTTCAAACAGAAAGGCCACTCAAACAATTGGGTAAGGTTTGTAATGTGGTTGCCAAAGAAATAGGCTTATAAGCTCAAAGGGGATAACTATGGTAAATTACAATCAGGTGGATACACTTTTATATCTGGCTTAACAAAGAAATGCCTATATCACTTCTAAGACTGAACGAACTACTATTTCGCTTTGCAAACACACAGGGAAAGTTCTAGGCATCGATTGTGGACATAGAATACAATGCGACACCTCACACACATATGGAACATGACTCACTCCAGATTATCTTATCAAGACACTCTCACTGAGCATTCAAGTCAGTTACAACATACAAATTTAAGGCATTCCACAAGAGTCAACAAATGAGCCTAAGCGTCACACTCTAGGGTCTTTTGTGTTCGGGTGTAACAACGCTAAGGGATGCCTCTCTTATTTCAGCTCCTTGCCCAAAACACCTAACAACTAAAAATAAAAAAACTAACTATACCCGGTTCAAGCTAAATCCTTGGAAAAGAACCGCGGTCAAAAGAAAAACCAAGGGGGAGTTGCTACACTACCTAAACATAAAAAATCTTTTTGGTGTTTTATTTGGACTAGCTTTCCTCAAGAAAACTGCCTAAGAAGTCCGTTATCAGGAATAGTCCACTCTATTTTCTTTTTCTTTTTTTTGTGGTAGACTTAGACCCTCAAGAACCCCGTCGAAAGGGATATGTCGTCGGGCTAAGACGACTTAATTAATTACACTACTATTTAAATCACAAACACAGAAGCAAAAACAACTCAAAAGAAAATAATGAAAATAACTAACAATTATGCTAACTTACAAGAAAAATAAAGAAAACAACTACCCATTTTTTATCTACATATATACATGTACAAGGGAATCCTTCCCTCACCCCACACTTAGTATGAGGACATGTTCCCATGGCAATCAAAATAAACAGAGAGGTAAGGGGACTTCCCTGAAAGACCAGTCCTGGTCGGAGACTGTCCCTGGGTCCAGATGGCAAGCGTGACCTAGGGCTCGGAGCAAACCCATGATATTCTTTTCAGATTTCTTCTACTGGGTAGCAACGGCTTCAACTCGCGCATCCAGGTCTGTGACTGAAGTGTGCAGTTTCACCATGTCCTGCTCCAGGTGGTCTAGCCTATAACTCCGATGGGCCCTAGACGGGCCCTCCACATCAGCAACTTGTGCCTGAGTAGGCTGCTCCTCCTCCACATTTTGTTGCGCTTCCTCCTCAGCTTCCTCATCCGACTCATTCTCCTCCTCTTCAGCATCAACGGCCATTGCTTCTTTTCCAATAGTGACCCTATCAGCTCTGAACGCGTACGTCGTTATCACTCTGCCATCTACCGCCAAGTTTCCTGGTACTCCAGCTGCAAGGCACAATCTGGTGACAAGAGATGGGAAGAAGAAACCATACCTCTAAACCTTACAGCGGACGAACATCTCTTCATGCATAAGCCTGGCCACGTCAAATTCGCGGCCCGTCATGAAGCACCAGATCAAATACCCGCGAGGAATGTTCACCTCCGAGGTGTGGTGGGATAGGAGTAGGCGGTTGTTAATCAGGTAGAGCTAACATTTAGCCTCAAAGGCGAGGGCTGAAGAATGAAACTTCTGCCCGTACTTGTATCACTTTATATCTGCCTTCGGGACAAAAATGGTTGGGAGGAACGTTTCTCAATGAGTATAGCGCCGGCCATATGCTTCATAGCTTTCTTCGTACATATCCACGGGGCCTGGCAACCGGTAAAACGTCTGAATGGCCTCCATAGAGGCGTTTACCTACTTCTTCCTCACTGTGACCACATGATAGTTGTGTTCCGGGCAGTTCGCATAAAACTCCCTCACTATCATGGCATTAGCCTCATCGGGCTCCTCAAAAAACATATCTAGTCTCCTCCGCATCAACTCTATATACATTCTTTGGCAGTAACGCCGGAGTGAGTCAATGTCTATGCCACGTTCAGGTATGGCTGCCTTTGATTTCTTTGCCACAAACCTATCCTGGGCCTTGGCGGATACAAATTTATTGTTGTTGAAGGGCCGAGTGTCAACGTACCTCCATGGCCTTTCGGAGGAAGAACCGGCTTCTCTGCCTAAGGAGGAGCCGGTGGCTTGACGCTTTCGGGGAGCCATTGTACCTACAAAAAAAACACATCATGATTTCAGCACCAACGAGGTGACCCAATGTGGTTACTCAGACTTCACCTTACAATTGGTCACAATAATTGTCCTTCATTGAGGCATTTACTCAAATACATGGTGGGCATTATTCACCGGAGCCCCCATTTAACAAGTTGAATCCAACTTCCACCATAATTTCAAACATCACCCCAATTAAATCAAGACATACCACACCCCCCAATACCATCACCCACCAGTACGAAGCATACACTACCAAGTATTTCTACTAAATAAGAAGAAAAAGTTACAACTTTTAACAAAGGGAAAAAAAAGAAAAAAATGCCAAATTAAAAATGAAAAAGAGAAAAAAACTAGAGAAGAAGACACATACCTGTGGTGTGAAGGAGTGAGAAGTGTAGGGGAGGGTTGGGTGTTGGTGGAAGAAGAACCTGAGGTGTGTATGAGTGCTTGAGCTTGAGAGAGGAGAAGGGTTCCTTTTCTTTTTTACTTTGTTTAGCATAAGGAAGAAGAAGGGTTTGAGAGGAAGAAGAGTTTTAGGGGAGTGGGGTAAGGGGGGAAAGTGGGGGGAGGGGGGGGGGG
>ML380469.1:7037-68165 GCA_005239525.1 Nicotiana knightiana | reverse complement strand
GCTAACACCCATTCTGCCAATTCTTCCCCATTTACCTCACCCAAATTCATCAAACATGCAGCAACGGGGTCCTCAATAGTTAAGGACTCATCACCTTCCTCCACTATCACATCCACATCATCAATAAGAGAATAATTGGTGAACTCACTTGGTCACCTCATGGATTTCTGCACATTGAATGTGATTTCCTCGTCGTTCAACCTCATCTTGAGCTCCCCAGTTTCACAATCAATGAGGGGTCGTCCTGTGGTCAAGAGAGGCCTTCCCAAAATTATGGGAATCTCTTCATCCACTCTGCAGTCCAGTATGACAAAATCCGCAGGGAACACAAACTTCCCTACCTACACCAATACATCATCCAGAATGCCTGACGGTCTTTTTACTGTCATGTGTGCCAGCTGCAACAACATAGAGGTTGGGCTAGCTCTACCAATCCCAAACCTCTTGTAGATGGACAGGGGCATAAGATAATGTTGGCCCCTAAATCACAAAGTGCCTTTGTAAAGGCAAAATTTCCAATGGTGNGTGCAACATATTGTTTGTAATCTGAAAGGACTCGGCCTGTATCTGAGGGACTACTATCGCAGTGTCCAAATTCTCCGCCGTGAGTTGTGCCCAGTCATATAAAGAAGCCTTTGGAACAAGAGGTTCCACTATCTACGCAACTGGTTCTACCACGCCGTCCCCATTGTTGTTCCTATTGTTTAGATCTTCCATGTCGGGTTCAAGTTGTTCAATTGATGGTTGATGTTTGCTTTTCCGGTTGGCCCTGTTCAAGGCCTTGAAAACTTTCTCGGGGTCTGATAAGGCTTCAAATACTTCCCCAGTTCTCGATGAGTTTCTAGGCATGCACCTGTACAACCAAGTTAGCAAACGTCAAAATTTCAATATATAGATGAAAATTGAAGAAAATTGACTATACCTAAGAATTTTGTATTTCTTCAAACTGTAATTGATAACACCGTTAATTCCCCGGAAACGGTGCTAAAATTTGATCACGCTCAACTATGTCTTATAAAAAGACTAAGCGGGCATTGCAAATATAATCTGAGTATTTCGCCCAGAGTCGAATCCCAAAGGGAATTAACCTATCAATTATAGTTGTTAGACTCCACGATTCATCGTAATCAACTTCCCAAAGGTAAAGAATAACAATTTCTTGGTATTGTTACTAACTAAAACTGAATGAAATTAAGTAGACTAAAAGATAACTAATACTGAGTTGTAAACAAATGCGAGAAGGGTCTAAGGTTATGGTTTCCCCCGCTGATGAAATTCCACCTTGTATATTTCCTATTGTTTGGCCTAATTATCTCTATCAATCATGAGCACTCTTGCTATCGTAAATCTCTCCGGAGTAATTAGGATAATTTACTAGACGCACTCTCCCGAGCTACGCTAGCTTTCTTTTATTATAGCTCACTTTAGATTGCACCCAAGATATCGTTATCCCTAATCCAATATTTAATCCCTCGGTTATGGATCCCTCATATACTTTGGGAGTGGTGTTGTTCAACAACTACCTAAATATGCACTCTCTCCCGAGCAGATACATATTAAATAGGCACAACTAATTGAGGGCCCTTCAATCAACTACAATAAGAACTTAGTTGAACAAATAGAGATTGAAACCAAGCAAACCATATTAATATAACAAGATGTTCATCCTCAATGGGTTCCACCAAAACCTTAGACTAAATAGATTAGCTACTCATAATTCTACTAAAAATAACAACAGAATAATTTATCAACAATGACAAAAATACAAGGAAGAGAGATGAGATTTGATGCCTAATTGCCCTCCTTGCCTCTTGTCTTTGCTTTTCTTGAACAAGACTCTAAACCTGATTATTCCTCTCTTTTGGGCGAGTTGAACCTTATTAGGTTAAGTGGAACTGTCCCAAGCTTCCAAGTTTACCCCTGAAAAATAACGTGTTCGACTGGACTAGCGCGCTCGCGCTAGTCATCGCGCTACTGGGCGCGCTAATGGCGAAACATTCTGCTTGGGATTGCTGGACTAGCTCGATCGCGCTAAGACCGCGCTAGTGGACTTATAATATGTCCCAGCAATTTTCTTCCTTCTTTTCACACGTTAAATACTCCAAGGGGCCTTGCTCCTTCAATTTGGCTCCAAACACCATCCTAGGTCCTCATAAGCGCATTTAGCTCCTGCGAAACATAAAATCAACAATTAGAGCCATTTTAACATCATTTCACATTCCTAAGACAATGAAGCAGCATTAAGGTGGAGTACAAATATACACTAAACTACGTAAATACAACCTATTATCACCTACATTACAACCTATAAAGTCCTACTTGATCCTAGACCGTGCGAGCGAGAGACTTACACTACAGGCATGCCTATGGAACGAACTTGTGTGGCATAAGAGTTTATTTGTGAGAGTGAGCAAATTCTTCCGATCTGTGAGTCCTTAAGATATACTTAGAACATATATTTAAGTGTGTTGACTACTTTCTCCCTGTGGTTTTTTGGTAAGGGCACATGATTTGCAAAGGATTGGTAGAGACTTGATTTGAGTTGGCACAAGGAGCGAGTCATGGCGTGGAATGCATTTGAGTCAAGTTTTGAGGCGAAAATGTTGGAAAGACTGACATGAATATTTTAAATAATCTTGGCATGAGTTTAAACTTGAGGAGATGCATGAGAAGTGCGTATGTTGGGTTCTAAGCATTGATATAAACCATCGTCATTGATGTGATACATAGGTATGTTGTGAAAGGTATTTCTTGCCTATGCGTTTAATTCTATGTTGCTCGAGGAGGAGCAAGAGTTTAAGTGCGGGGTGGTGATAAAGAATAAAAAATGCATAATTTTGAGTATGTTTGTATATTATTTCTTATGTGAGTTATGAGAGATCACATGGTTTTTGAAGTGAAAATATGCTCGTTGTATGTCTTTTATGTGTAGGAACATACGTATGCGGAACATGATCAAATAGGAGAAATATTGGTGAAAAAGAGTTGAAGAGAAAAATTCCGGACAGCGAAGCGAGATTTACTTCGCCAAACCGGGACCGGAGCAGAAAAATCTAGGAAAGTCCCTGACAGCGAAGCGATGTTCACTTCGCCAGACCGGGACCGAAGCATAAAAAATCAGCTTTTCCAACTCGAATTAAGAGAAGGAAAATTCGCCCCACACAAACTCTAGTCGCTATAAATACATCCTAAACGTGCTTTTAAGGGAGACACTACTTTGGAGGAGAGAAAACTTTGGAGAGGCAAGAACGTGCTAGGAGCAAGCTGGAGAAGGATTCAACTTCACGTTTTTCCCTCTTTCTTCCTCTATATATTTCCGTTATTGGTTATGAATTCTAGTATTCTAGTTTTGCATACTATTATGAATAGCTAATTTGTTATCTAGTATTTTTATGGAACCTTTTGGATGATGAATTCTTGTTACGTTTTTATATAATTGAGCCTTCGAATTTCTCTACTTGTTTCACTAAGTGCTAATTTCAATTGAATGAAGAGCTCTCAATTAACTGTGCCTATTTAGTATGTATTGTTTGGAAAAGCATACATATTTAGGTAGTTGTTTAACAACATGTGAGAAATCAATACGGAGAGTTTAAAAGCGGGATTAGGAATAATGAACCTTGGTGCGATCTTAGAGGGTGGTGAATTAGTGTCAGCTAGCATAGTTCGGAAGAATATGCCTAGTAAATTATGGTAGTTACTCGGAGGAGAATTATGACACTCGAAGTACTCATGATTGTTAGAGAATAATTAGGCGAATTTATAGGAAATGTAGCGGGAAGGATTCCGAAAATTGGAAAAATCATAATTTTAGGCCTCTTTAATCTTGTCTCCAACTCTTATCCTTGTTAATTGATAGTTTTACTGCTTTTTAGATTTATTAGTTAGTTAGTTTAGAATTAAAAAATCACATTCTTTATAACTTAGAAATTGTTCGAGCTTGTCTTCTTAGTGATATTAAACAGCTATAGTTAAGCTTTAGTTTTCTGTTGGATTCGACTCCGAACTTTTAGACCGGATTATATTTGCAGTGACCGCTTATCCTTTTTAGGACTAGAGGTGGGTGTGATCACACATCTCCAGTAAAAGGTTGGTATTGTTCCAGGAGTTTTAAGACATATCCAAATAGTGCAACAATCAGAGATTACCTAATCCAGTAGATAGTTCATAGATGTAAGTAAAAAGTCTGTTCTCATTTGCAGTTTCTACTAGCAAACCACCAAGCTTGTCGGAGAACCAGATACATTCTAATGAATCTTCCACTTATGTTACATGCACAATTATGTGCAAGTATCGTATACATGTATGTGAAGTTCTAAATTATATTTTAGTATAATTTGGAAAATTAGTACGAAATGATATCATGTCATACCGGTTCAACATGGATACGTCAAGGGAAAAAAGACTCAACATTTGTGTTAGTAAAGGTAGCAATAGAATTGTGAAAGTAAAACATTTTTTATCTTAACATCTTGTGGCGTATATACTGCCTCAGCTGCCACCAATGCAATGATATGATCAGTCCATGAAAATTGACTGATCCCAAAGGCATTATAGTTTTGATGGAATCCCAAATCGGAGATAGATGGTTCCTTGGATTCTTTATATGACTTGGTAATCCTCACTCTTTGAGCTAGCTTTTGGAATAGATTTAGGTCCGAAGTCTTTTACGAAGGTATCAAAGTCAAGCCCCCGATAGTAGTCCTTAGGATAGATTTTATGGATGTGTATTTAGTTACCATATACTTCAAAAGACGAAAAAATGACTTCTTTCACTTCTAAACGGAAGTTATTTTCCCACCAATTGTCTTAGTTTTAATTTCTATATAATGGTTGAGGTGAGCGTATACTTCTAAACGGAAGGTATTTAGTTATATTGATCGTTTATGTAGTAGCTAATATATAATTTTATTCATTAAGGTTATACGTATCGGCCACTGATTATTTATAGCAGCCATATAAGTCCATTGACTAAGGTTATAATCATATGACTTATGCTAATTACATCGTTGTGATTCATAGTTATATTGACCGTTTATATAATAGACAATATATATATTCATTCGTTAAGATCATACGTATTGGCCACTAGTTATTCATAGCAACCATATAAGTCCATTGACAAAGGTTTTATTCATATGGCTTGTCATCACCCGGAATTTTCACCGTCGGAACCGTGATGGTGCCTAATATTTTTACTTGCTAGGCAAGCCAACGTTAGAGATCATCAAACCATTTCTAATCCCCTTTCAGTGATTTACAACAATTAAGCTACAACAAGTAAAAGAAAAATGCGAAAATTTATAATAGTCTTAACATTTATACACAACTACCCAGAATATGGAGTCACAACCCACGAACATTCTAAGATTTACTACAAACACTTGTTCGAAAGAATTACAACTGTTTGAATAAAGGAAAAACAGTAAATAGAAAGGATAGACAGGGACTTCAAGGCTTGTGAACGCCTACAGGACTATCTTGAGTCTCCGATCATATGAAGCCAGCAGCTAACTCAGGGTCAACTCGGTCCAACACCAAAATCTGCACAGAAAGTGCAGAATGCAGTATCAGTACAACCGACCCCATGTACTGGTAAGTGACGAGCCTAACCTCGTGAAGGAGTGCCGAGGCTACGGCGGGACACTCACAATAAACCTGTATACAGTGAATAATAATGACAGAAAAGAAGGAAGAATAACATAAAAACTGTAACTTGCAAGGAATAAATGCAGGACCCAACATGTTCCATCAGTATTCAGCCATAACCAAATCCTTAAGAACCATTCAAAACTACCGTATAACTTGCACAGTCGAATAAAGAACATAAACACATAAACGGTTGCAGCGCACAACCCGATCCCACTGTACATATCACAATCCTCCCTTATTTCTTCTTAATATCATAAATAACAAAATATAGATAAATTATTGAGGCGCGTAACCTGATCCCACCATATCATAATAACACAATCACGGTTCACCCTTATATCACCACATTCCACCCTTATTACACCTATTGCGACGTGCAACCCGATCCTACCGTATAATAACAATTCACCCTTATTCCTCCTCAACATTTCACCCTTATTCCACCTGTAGCGGCATGCAACCCGATCCCATCATATTCATATCAATTACACAGGAAGTATAGAAGTTTTCACAAATTAACACAAAAACCCTTCTCAATACTTAAACTTCAGAACAAGGCAAATGGAAACCTAATACTCAATCAAACTCTACACAAGTAATACTACCCAGCGAGACCAATCCAGAATATCAGTAAACACAATTAAGAACAGCTTAAGCAGGTAATAGGGGATAAGGAAACTACGGTACAACAATTACCTTCAACAAGGAGAAACAATATCTAACATGTAGCAATTAGGTAAGAAAATACAAGTAGGCATATAACAATTAAAGCAGGAAAGGAACAATATAAAGAGAACAGAATAGAAACAGGAAAAACAGATAAATTGACGGCGCATAAGTACTCGTCACCTCACATATATGTCTTTCACATGATTTTTCATATAGCAATTAAGGCGAGGATCCTTAATCCCTCAAGTCAAGGTTAGACACAACACTTACCTCGCTCCGTAGGCAGCTCATTGCTCAATTACCGCTTTTCCTCTAGATTCCACCTCCAAACCACTCGTATCTAGCCACAATTAACTTATTATCATCAATTATTGCTGAAGAAATCAATTACAATGCATGAATTTAGATTTCCCAAATTTCCCCTAAAAAGTCTAAAATCGACCTCGAGCCTGCTTGGTCAAAACTCGATGTTCGGACCAAAACCCATTCACCCATTCACCCCCGAGCCTGAATATGTAATTAATTTCAAAATTCGAACCCAAATTGAGGTCTAAATCCCAATTTCCCAAAAATTCCTAATTCTATCCAAACGCCCAATTTCTACCATGAAAATCCTATATTTTAGGTTGGAAATTCATGAAATGTGATGGGAAATTGAAAGAAAGTGGGTGAAGATCACTTACCAAAGTTTTGGGGAACAATTGGTTTTTGGAGAAATCGCCTCTAGGTTTCTTGGGTTCGAAATAATGAAGAATGGGAGAAAAATCCCTTCTAAATCTCTTTTCATCAGCTACAGATATTGTAAATGCGACCTGGGAATGCGAGAAAAGTATCACAAACGCGAACTCCTTGCATCTTTGCTGCCTTCACAAATGCAAATAATTTGTTCGCAATTGTGAACATTGAACCATCGCAAATGCGACATTTATCTCGTAAATACGAGAATCCCAGTCCCAGCCCATGCTCGCAATTGTGAGGCTCGCATTTGCGAGCCAGACCTTGCAATTGCGAAGTCTACAAACCTGAAGCACACCAACTATGGTTTCTAAATTTATTTCACTTTGTGGCCTATCCAAAACTCACCCGAGCCCTTGAGGCTCCAAACCAAACATACACACAAGTTTTAAAATATCATACGAACTTGCTCGCACGATCAAATCGCCAAAATAACACCTAGAACTACTAATTTAGCACCAAATTGAATGAAATTTTCAAGAAAGCTTTAGAATTCCTATTTTCTCAACCGGACGTCCGAATCACGCTCACTCCGTTTCTTACCAAACTTCACAGACAAGTCATAAATATTATATTGAACATGTACAGGGATCCGAGACCAAAATACGGGCCTGGTATCAAAAATGTCAAACATCAATATATTCTTAAAAATATTAGATTTTAGGCTCTTAATTTTCAATAAAAATTCATAACTCAAGCTAGGGACCTCGGAATTCGATTTCGAGCATACGCCCAGGTCCGATATTTCAATACAGACCCACCGAGATCATGAAAACACGGGTCAGGGTCCATTTACTCGAAACGTTGACCAAAGTCAACTCAAATCAACTTTTAAGGCAAAAATTCTTATTTTTATCAACTTTCCACATAAAAGCTTTCCGGAAACACGTTAGGACTGCGCATGCAAATCGAGAAACGTAAAAAATGAGATTTTTAAGGCATAAGAGCACAAAATCGAGTTAACATAAGATGACTTTTTGGGTCATCATATTCTCCACCTCTAAAACAATAGTTCGTCCTCGAACGAACATAGAAAAGTACCTGAACTAGTGAATAGGTGGGGGTATCTACTCCGCATATCTGAGTCGGACTCCCAAGTAGCTGCCTCAGCGGGCTGACCTCTCCACTTCACTCAAACTGAAGGATAACTCCATGATCTCAACTAATGAACCTGCCGGCTAGAATAGCCACTGACTCCTCCTCATAAGTCAAAACCTTGTCCAACTGGACAGAGCTAAAATCTAACACGTGGGACGGGTCACCATGATACTTCTGGAGCATGGACACATGGAACACTGGATGAACTGCTGATAACCCTGGAGGAAACGCAAGCCTATAAGCCACCTCTCTCACTCTCTCGAGAATCTCAAAAGTTCCGATGTATCTAGGGCTTAGCTTGACCTTTTTTTCCCAAACCTCATGACACCCTTCATGGGTGATACTCGAAGCAACACCCTTTCCCCGACCATGAATGCCACATCGTGAACTTTACGGTCGGCATAACTCTTCTGCCTAGACTGAGCTATGCGAAGTCGATCCTGTATAATCTTGACCTTGTCCAAGGCCTCCATACTAGATTTGTACCCAATAATCGAGCCTCCCCCGGCTCGAACCACCCAACTGGCGACTGGCACCGTCTACCATATAATGCCTCATAGGGAGCCATCTGAATGCTCGACTGGTAGTTGTTGTTGTAGGAGAACTCTACAAGGGGAAAGAACTGATCCCACGATCCTCCGAAGTCTATAACACAAGAGCGGAGAATATCCTCCAAGATCTGAATAGTATGCTCGGACTGCTTGTCCGTCTGAGGATGGAATGATGTGCTTAACTCAACCCGCGTACCCAACTCACGTTGTACTGCCCTCTAAAAGTGCGAGGTGGAATGGGTACTTCGATCAGAAATGATAGACACGGGCACACCGTGAAGACGGACGATCTCACAAATATAAATCTCTGCCAACCGCTCCAAAGAATAGGTAACTTCCACAGGAATGAAGTGTGTTGACTTAGTCAGCCTATCCACAATTACCCAAATGGTGTCGAACTTCCTCTGAGTTTGTGGGAGTCCAACAACAAAGTCCATAGTGATACGCTCCCACTTCCACTCAGGAATCTCTATATGTTGAAGCAACCCACCAGGTCTCTGATGCTCATACTTCACCTGCTGAAAATTCAGGCACCGAGCTACATAAGTGTCACAACCCTAAATTCAACATGTCATGATGGCTCCTATCGATGGTACTAGGCAAGCCGACTATCCCAAAAAAATACTTCAAAATCAATAAATTAGTAATGTAAAAATTTCCATATCAGAAATCTTTCATAAAACTCGAAGTTAAACTTTAAATAAAAAACAAAATGCGGAATTCTAGCCCCAAACATCGGGGTGTCACCAAGTCATGAGCAACTAGACTCTAAATCCAAAAGACAGCGTTTACAATAGTATGCATATAACATCAATACATAGAAAGAAGAAAATAAGGAAGGAGCACAAGGTCTGCGAGTGCTTGCAGCTACCTTGTAAATCTCCGAAAAAGTCAACTATGCACGAGCTCAATGACCTCCGCGTCCGGTCACACCTGGATCCGCACACAAGGTGCAGGGAGTAACGTGATTACTTCCAATTCAGTAAGTAACAGAATTAAATAAGGAACTGAGAAGCAGTGATGAGCTACATAAAATACAGTTCATTTCAGTAATTTCAGCAAAAATTAGGCATGCTTTCAATCCAGTGTTATAAAATCAAACATATCGAGATCAAGTAAAGAAATATAAGTCCTCCAGAAATTTCACAACAACAACGACTATCAACAAAGTGCAACAATAAATAAGAGAAAGTACAACCTCACAGGACTAAAGTCACTCATCTATCTCAACTGCTTAATCACATGGCTCTCAGCCTCAATAATCACAATCAAGGTACATGCGCTCGATCGAGGTGTATAGACTCCGGAGGGGCTCCTACAGCCCAAGCACTATATTGTTGCGGTGTGCAGCTCGACCCAATATTGTTGCGGCGTGCAGCCCGATCCATATATTGCTACGGCGAGCAGCCCGATCCAAGTACTGTTGCGGTGTGCAGCCCGATCCAAGTACTGCTGCGGCGTGCAGCCCGATCCGATAAAATGGCCCAAAGGCTTGTTGCAGTGTGCGACCCGATATAACAATACTGCAGCGCGCAACACAATCCAATATATCTCGCATAGCTCTCAAACCGACACTCAAGCCCTATATTAGTCACTAGCCTCTCCATCCTCACGAATATCACAATAAACAGCCCAAACAGAGAACATAACAAGTATTAATCAAATCATGAGAGAGAGTTGGGATATAATGCGTAAGAAAATGGTGACTGAGCACAAGATGGAAATTAGCAGTCAATTCAACAAGTTCACGACCACTGCGGGTCCACAGTGTTATCATATGGCCTAAGCATGGTTTCTAACATATAAGATAATCAATAACTCAAAAAAAACAAGATGAACAGGTAATAACAATGGGCTATTCGACTTTACAGTCTCTCAGGACGGACCAAGTCTCAATCCCACACGGTGCATGCCACATGCTCGTCACCTAGCATGCACGTCACCTTTAAATATCCACATCATATGAATTTTCGAGGTTTCATACCCTCAAGACAAGATTTAAGACTGTTACTTACCTCAATCCGAAGAAATCCCTACTCTGCAATTCTCTTGACTCTCGATTCGGCCTCCAAATGCTCCGAATCTAGCCACAACCAGTACAATACCTTTAATATATGCTAAAGGAATCAATTCCATAAGAAAAACTACTAAATTAGACTCAAAACCCAAAATTGGCTCAAACCCGGCCCCCAGGACCACGTCTCGAAATCCGAAAAAAGTCACAAAACCCGAAAGCCCATTCACTCACGAGTCTACCCATATGAAATTTATCAAAATCCGACATCATTTGGTCCCTCAAATCCCCAGATTACGCTCTCTAAAATCCATAGCCCTAACCCCTTATTTCACTTCAAAAATCCTACTAATTAGGTGAGAAATCAATGGGAAAATACCATAGCTAATGATAATAGAGCCCAAGTAACTTACCTCAGTGAATATCCTTGAATCCCCTTCAAAAATCACCCCAAAAGCTCCAAAGTTCGAGTTTAAAATGGTGGAAATAAGGAAAAATCATGAAGTCCCCTTTTTATACCTTCTGCCCAGTGAAATCGTACCTACGGTCCCTTCTTCGCATCTGCGAGACCGTATCTGCGGACCAAGCTCCGCTTCTACGGAAAGTCACTTAAAATCCCTGGACCGCTTTTGCGCCTCTCGACCACATCTGCAATCATCGCAGGTGCGGAAACTTCCTCGCATCTGCGGATACTCTCTCGCACTTGCGCCTGCCTGCCTGCCGGCATCTGCGACTCTCGCAGGTACAAGAATACCTTTGCACCTGCGATTCCTGCTCAGGTCCTCCATGGCCGCATCTGCGGCTTCTTAGTCTCTCATGCGGACTCGCACCTGCGGCTCCCACTCTGCAAGTGCAGAAGACACCAGAACCAGCAGCTTCCCCTGCATTTTCCAAGTTCCAAACCTTCTGTCAACCACCCGAAATCACCCCGAGGACCTTGGAACCTCAACCAAATATACCAACACGTCCCATAACATAATGTGAACTTAGTCAAACCTTCAAATCACTCAAAATAATATCAAAAGACCAAATTACTCTCGGATTCAAGCCTAAGAACTTATAAACTTCCAAATTTCGCAAACAACGCCGAAACCTATCCAACCACGTCCGAATGACCTCAAATTTTAAACACACGTCACAAACGACAACACAAACCTACTCTAACTTCCGGAAATTCATTCTGACCCTGATATCAAAATTTTCCACTGCCGACCAAAATCATAAATTTTCAACCTTTGCCAATTCAATCCTAATTCCCCTACGAACCTCCAAATAACATTCTGGACGCGCTCCTAGGTCCAAAATCACCTAAAGGAGATAATGGAACTATCAAAATTTAAATCCAAGATCTTTTACACATAAGTCAACATCCAGTTGATGTTTTCCAATTTAAGCTTCTAAAAAAGAGAATAAGTGTCTCAATTCACTATGAAACCACTCTGGGCCCGAACCAACTAACCCGATATATCATAATACAGCTGAAGAGCACAAAAGGAAGCATAAATCGGGAAACGAGGCTATAACTCTCGAAATGACCGGTCGGGTCATTACAATAAGAAACTATATCCTTCTTCATCCTCCTCCACCAATAATGCTACCGCAAGTCTTGGTATATCTTGGTGGCGCTCGGGTGAGTAGAATACCGAGAACTGTGGGCCTCCTCAAGAATCAACTCATGAAGCCCATCCACATTAGGCACACACACGCGACCCTGAATCCTCAAAAATCCGTCATCTCCAATAGCAACCTGTTTTGCACCACCGTGTCGTACTGTGTCCCTAAGGACCAACAAATGAGGGTCATCATACTGCCGATCTCTAATACGCTCAAACAAGGAAGACCGAGCGACTGTGTAATCTAGAACACGGCTGGGCTCTGAAATATCCAACCTCACAAACTGGTTGGCCAAAGTCAGAACATCTGATGCTAGCGGCCTCTCACCGAGTGGAATAAACGCAAGGCTGCTCATACTCACTACCTTCCTACTCAATGCGTCGGCCACCACATTGCCCTTCCCAAGATGGTACAAGATGGTGATATAATAGTCTTTCAATAGATCTAACCACCTCCTCTTCCTCAAATTGAGATCCTTTTGCTTGAACAAATACTGAAGGCTGCGATGATCCGTGAAAATCTCACACGACATGCCATAAAGATAGTGCCTCAAAATCTTCAGCGCATGAACAATGGACGCCAACTCTAAATCATGGACAGGGTAATTCTTCTTATGAACCTTCAACTTTTGAGATGCATATGCAATCACCCTGCCCTCATGCATCACTACTGCTCTGAGCCCAACACAGGAAGCATCACAATATACCGTGTAAGATCCTGAACATGATGGTAACACTAACACTGCACTATAGTCAAAGATGTCTTGAGCTTCTGAAAGATCGCCTCACACTTGTTTGACCATCTAAAGGGGGCACCCTTTTGGGTCAACCTGGTCAACGTGGATGCTATAGATGAAAACCCCTCCACAAAACGACGGTAATAACCCGCCAAACCCAAGAAGCTCCTGATCTTCGTGGCTGAAGTGGGTCTAAGCCAGTTCTGAACTGCCTCAATCTTCTTAGGATCTACTTGAATTCCCTATGCAGATACAACGTGGCCCAAGAAAGCAATTGAATCCAACCAAAACTCGCACTTCAAAAAATTTAACATACAACTGGTTGTCTCTCAAAGTCTGAAGCACGATCCTCAGGTGCTGCTCATGCTCCTCCCGACTGCGGGAGTATATCAAGATGTCATAAATAAACACAATCACAAAGGAGTCCAAATAAGGCTTGAACACTCAGTTCATCAAGTCCATAAATGTTGTTGGGTCATTGGTCAACCCAAAGGACATCACCAGAAACTCATAGTGCCCATATCGCGTCCGAAAAGCTGACTTAGGGACATCGGATGCCCTAATCCTCAATTGATGGTAGCCAGATCTCAAATCAATATTCGAAAACACCTTGGCACCCTGAAGCTGATCAAACAAGTCATCAATCCTCGGCATTGTATACTTGTTCTTGATGATGACTTTGTTCAACTGCCGATAATCTATACACATCCTCATAGACCCATCTTTCTTCTTCACAAACAACACCGGTACATCCAGAGCAAGACACTAGTTCTAATGAAGCCCTTGTCAAGCAAATCCTACAATTGTTCCTTTAATTTTTTCAACTCTGGCAGGGCCATCCGGTATGGCAGAATGGAAATGGGCTGAGTGACTGAGCCAAATTAATACAAAAATCAATATCCCTATCGGGTGGCATTCCCGGTAGGTCTGTAGGAAATACCTCTGAAAACTCACGAACAACAGGTAGAGAATCCATAGAAGGAACCTCCGCACTAGAATCATGAACATAAGCCAAACACCCCTTCTTGACCATAAGTTGAGCCTTCATATAAGAAATAACCCTGCTGGTAGAATGGCCAGGAGTCCCTCTCCACTCTAATCGATCCAACTCCGGCAACGCTAAGGTCACCGTCTTGGCGTGACAGTCCAAAATAGCGTGATAAAGTGACAGCCAATCCATACCCAATATAACATCGAAATCCACCATATCGAGGAGTAGAAGATCCACATTGGTCTCAAGACTCCCAATAGTGACCACATACGAACGATATACACGATCTACAACAATAGCATCCCCCATAGGTGTGGACACATATACAGGGGAACTCAAAGAATCACGAGGCGCAACCAAATATGAAACAAAATAAGATGACACATAGGAGTAAGTAGACCCCGGATCAAATAGAACTGAAGCATCTCTATTGCAAACTGAAATAGTACCTGTAATAACCACATCGGATGACTCAGCCTCAGGTCTGGCTGGAAAAGCATAACAAGGGGTTGGGGCCCACCACTCTGAACCATATCACTGGGACGGCCTCTAGTTGGCGAGCCTCCACCTCTAACGGCCTGACCTCCACCTCAAACAGTCTAGCACCTGCCTCTGGCTGGCTGAGCAGGTGGTGCAGCAATTGGTGCTGGAATCATGGCACGAGAACTCTGATTATGTGGCTGAACACCCAATAATCTCGGAGAAGTCCTCCTAATATGCCCATAACCACCACACTTGAAACATCCACCCTGATACTGTGGCTGGGGAAACTGAGACTGACCCGAACGGGTCGCTAACCATGGTAATAACTCTGAATAAGAGGTGCACATAGGCTGGCTACCCAGAAGGAGGCACATAAGAACCACGACTCCCTGAAGCACTGTGGGATGCCTGAAGCATTGAATGGAACGGCCTGGGAGGATAGCCTCTACCAAAAGTACCCCTGCCTCCAGACCAGGCACCGCTGAACCCACCGGAATGATGAGGTCTCTTGTATGAACCCTGACCTCCCTGTCCAGGAACCATCTCGACTCGCCTGGCGACATTGGCAGCCTCCTGAAAAGAAATCTCGCTCGCAGTCTCCTTAGCCATCTACAATCTAATAGGCTGAGCAAGTCCCTCAATAAAACTCCTCAACCTCTCTCTCTCGGTAGGAAGAAGAAGAATAGCATGACGGGCCAAGTCCAAACAACGGGTCTCATACTGAGTAACAGTCATGCTGCCCTGCTGGAGATGCTCGAACTGACGGCGGTGCTCCTCCCTCAAGGTGATAGGCAGAAACTTCTCTAAGAATAGATAAGAGAACTAGTCCTAAGTAAGAGCAGGCGACCCAGCTGGTCTGTCAACAAATAATCCCTCCACCATTTCTTGGCGGAACCAGTCATCTGAAAAGTAGCAAAGTTGACCACATTGGTCTCCAATATACCCATATTCCAAATAATCTCATGACATCTATCTAGATACTCCTGGGGATCCTCTTAAGTAGCACCATTAAAATGGACTGGAAAGAGCTTGGTGAACCTATCCAATCTCCATAAAACCTCAGAAGACATAGCTGACCCATCAACGGGTTGTGCCGCAGCAACTGGCTGAACTACTCCGACTAGATGAGCTGCTGGAGTTTGAAGCTTGGGAGCCATCTGCTCCGGAGTGTGAGTAGGAGGAGTCTGGGCTCCTCCTCCAGCCTGAGATATAGCTGGTTCCATGGGGAATGCGCCAGTCTGGGCCACACTCTCTATAAGGCCCACCAATCAGACCAAGGCATCCTGAAACACTGGGGTGGAAATAAACCCCTCCTAGACCTGAGCTGGTCCAGCAGGAATAGTCTGAGTTGGAACCTCCTCATCGAACTCTACTTGAGGCTCCACGGCTGGGGCTGCTTCTCAGGCTCTGGGCTGAGCCCTGACCCTGCCACGGCCTCGGCCTCGACCTCTGCCCCTGTAGGAGCTGTTGCTGGAGGCTCTGGCTGCTGCTCAGCTGAAGAAGCGGTACACATTCTCGCCATCTGCGAGAGGATAAGAGTAGGAGAGTTCAAGCAGTACTGAGAAAACAAAATCGCACGACAGAGTTGAATAAAAGTGAAATTTGTTCCTAACTTAATAGCCTCTGTGAGATAAGTACAGACGTCTCTGTACCGATCCCCTAGACTCTACTAAGCTTGTCCGTGAATTAGGAGACCTAGGCAACCTAGCTATTTGATACCAACTTGTCACGACCCGAAACTCCCACCGCTGGGACCATGATGGCTCCTAACATTTTACTTGCTAGGCAAGCCAACATTAGAGATCATTAAACCATTTCCAAGCCACTATCGATGATTTACTACAATTAGGCTACAATAAGTGAAAGAAAAATGTGGAAATTTATAATAGTCTTAACATTTATACACAAATAGCCATAATCTGGAGTAACAACCCACGAAAATTCTAAGATTTACTACAAACATTTGTTCGAAAGAAGTACAGCTATTTGAATAAAGGAAAAACGGTAAATATAAAGGATAGACTAGGACTTCAGGGCCTGTGAACGCCTACAAGACTATCTTGAGTCTCTGGTCATATGAAGCCAGCAGCTAACTCAGGGTCAACTCGGTCCAACACCAAAATCTGCATAGAAAGTGCAGAGTGCAGTATCAGTACAACCGACCCCATGTACTGGTAAGTGCCGAGCCTAACCTCGACGAAAGAGTGATGAGGCTACGGCGGGACACTCACAATAAACCTGTATACAGTGAATAATAATGACAGAAAAGAAGGGAGAATAACGTAAAAACTGTAACTTGCAAGGAATAAATACAGGACCCAACATGTTCCATCAGTATTCACCTATAACCAAATCCTTAAGTACCATTCAAAACTATCGAATAACTTACACAGTCGAATAAATAACATAAACACATAAACGGTTGCAGCGCGCAACACGATCCCACCGTACATATCACAATCCTCCCTTATTTCTTATTAATATCATAAATAACAAAATATAGATAAATTATTGCGGCGCATAACCCGATCCCACCATATCATAATAACACAATCACAGTTCACCCTTATATCACTACATTCCACCCTTATTACACCTATTGTGGCGTGCAACTCAATCCTACCGTATAATAATAATTCACCCTTATTCCTCCTCAATATTTCACCTGTATTCCACATGTTGCGGCGTGCAACTCGATCCCACTATATTCATATCAATTACACAGGAAGTATAGAAGTTTTCACAAATTAACACAAAAAACCCTTCTCAATACATAAACTTCAGAACAAGGCAAATGGAAACATTATACTCAATCAAACTCTACACAAGTAATACTACTCAGCGAGACCAATCCAGAATATCACTAAACACAATTAGGAACAGCTTAAGCAGGTAATAGGGGATAAGGAAACTACGGTACAACAATTAACATCAACAAGGAGAAAGAATATCTAACATGTAGCAAGTAGGCCAGAAAATACAAGTAGGCGTATAACAATTAAAGCAGGAAAGGAACAATATAAAGAGAACGGAAAAGAAACAGGCAAAATAGATAAATTGATGGTGCATAAGTACTCATCACCTCACATATACACCGCTCACATGATTTTTCATGTAGAAATTAAGGTGGTGATTCCTAATCCCTCAAGTCAAGGTTAGACACAACACTTACCTCGCTCCGCACCCACTGCTCAATTACCGCTTTTCCTCTAGATTCCACCTCCAAACCACTCGTATCTAGCTAAAATTAACTTAATAACATCAATTATTACTAAAAAAATCAATTACAATGCATGAATTTAGATTTTCCAAATTTTCCCCCATAAAATCAAAAATCGACCCTGGACCCGCTTTGTCAAAACTCGATATTCGGACCAAAACCCACTCACTCATTCACCCCCGAGCCCGAATATATAATTAGTTTCGAAATCCAACCCCAAAGTGATGTCTAAATCCCAATTTGTCAAAAGTACCTAATTTTATCCAAACCCCTAATTTCTACCATGAAAATCCTAGATTTTAGTTTAGAAATTCATGAAATGTGATGGTATATTGAAAGAAAGTGGGTGAGGATCACTTACCAAAGTTTTGGGGAAGAATTGGTCTTGGAAAAATCGCTTCTAAGGTTCTTGGGTTCAAAATTTTGAAGAATGGAAGAAAAATCCCTTCCAAGTCTCTTTTCATCAGCTGCAGATGTCGTTAATGCGACCTGGGCACCGCAAATGCTTGCGAAACCCGCAAATGCGAGAAAAGTATCGCAAATGCGAACTCCTTGCATCTCTGCTGCCTTCGCAAATGCGAACATATAACCATCGCAAATGCAAAATTTTTATCTCGCAAATGCGATGCTTCTTCACAATTGTGAGGACCTTGCAATTGCGAAGTCTGTAGACCTGAAACACACCAACTATGATTTCTTAGTTCATTTCACTCTGTGGCCTATCCGAAACTCATCCGAGCCCTTGGGGCTCCAAACCAAATATATACACAAGTCTAAAAATATCATACGAATTTGCTCGCGCGATCAAATCGCCAAAATAACACCTAGAACTACGAATTTAGTAACAAATCGAATGAAACTTTCAAGAAAGCTTTAGAATTCCTATTTTCTCACCCGGACGTCCGAATCACGTCAAACTAACTCCGTTTCTTACCAAAATCCACAGACAAGTCATAAATATTATATTGAACCTGTACCGGGCTCCGGAACCAAAATACGAGCGCGGTATCAAAAATGTCAAACATCAATATATTCTTAAAAACATTAGATTTTCATGCTCTTAATTTTCAATAAAAATTCGTAACTCAAGCTAGGGACCTCAGAATTTGATTCCGGGCATACGTCTAGGTCCCATATTTCAATACGGACTCATCGGGACCGTCAAAATACGGGTCCGGGTCTGTTACTCAAAACGTTGATAAAAGTCAGCTCAAATCAACTTTTAAGGCAAAAATTCTTATTTTTATCAACTTTTCACATAAAAGCTTTTCGGAAACACGCCCGGACTGCGCTTGTAAATCGAGAAGGGTAAAAAATGAGATTTTTAAGGCATAAGAGCGCAGAATCGAGTTCTAAAACATAAGATGACATTTTGGGTCATCACATGGCCTATGCTAATTACATCGTTGTGATTCATAGTTATATTGATCACTTATATAATAGTCAGCATATAAGTTCATTCATTAAGATTATACGTATTGGCCACTAGTTATTCATAGCAACCATATAAGTCCATTGAATAAAGTTTTATTCATATTGCCTATGCTAATTACATCGTTGTGATTCATAGTTATATTGATCGCTTATATAATAGCCAATATATAATTTCATTCATTAAGGTCATACGTATCGGCCGCTAGTTATTCATAGCAACCATATAAGTCTATTGACTAAGGTTTTATTCATAAGGCCTATGCTAATTACATCATTGTGATTTATAGTTATATTGACCATTTATATAATAGCCTATTTATAATTTCATTCATTAAAGTCATAATATCGGCCTATAGTTATTCATAAGTCCATTGACTAAGGTTATAGTCATATGGCCTATGCTATACATAGCCAATATATAATTTCATTCATTAAAATCATATTGACCGTTTATATAATAGTCAATATATAATTCTATATATTTTTATTGGTTAATCTTAATTATAATAAAAGAAAAAACATGATAGATTTTTGGACTAAAATGTATTCTAGCTTCTTTATTAGGAGGGAAAGTAAGATGATATTTTTGGACTAAAATGTCAAATAAAATTTCAGAGGGAAACAAAGGTAAAAGTAAAAATACAATTGGAGGGAAATTAAATTTTTTTACTCTTTATGTATCTCTTATACACAATTTAAAGTGTTAAACAACATTTCCAACTCTCCAAACAATATAGATACTCTAAATATGAATCCTAACAAATGGATTGAAGATGATTTATGTCCATGGTTTAGGATGAACGTGCCCAGATCGTACATTAAGCGTGATGATCTAGTAAATTTTTTTTAATTTTCATGATATGATTTCTATTGATTATCCCAACTAGCAATGAACCATGAACCGTATCTTTACATTATGTTTTTGCAGTTTCTTCCAAATAGAATATATGACTATCTTCCTCCCATTTCGGTTAAACAATTCTTCTATATAATAGGAAGGTGTTGGTTGCAACTCTCACAAGTTATGTTCGGTGAAGACTCGTTAAGGGGTGGAAATAATTGTTGTCGACAATAATCTGAAGAAAGGGAGTGTTCTTCTTTTCGAACTAGTTGAGGCTACATCAGGGACTATGATCTTCTTTGTTAAAGTACAAGGAACACCTAATACTTAGCTCGTCATATGTGCTTTTAGTTATATGTGGTGACTTCAAATGGATTGAAGTAGTATTGTAAGAACATGTTTCTGGATTAATATGATTGCTCCTTATAATATTGTCTGTATTTTTTTTCCAATGATTATTGTTATATTTATTTATTATGAGAAGACCACTCGATTAAAAAAAGTCTATTTAAACTGGAAATCATTTAATATATTTAGTGCAAACAAATGACTAAATTGGAACTACATTTAATAATTTTAGGCTAAGTTTCCCTTTTCTTTTCTATCCTTTTACAATCAAGAACAAGATTAGGAAGCTTATCTTTAAAAAATCTAAAAATCGATATTAATTTGCTCATCGAGAAGTGGAAAAATCAACACGAAAAAATAAAAAATTATATTTACCAATACAAAATTTTGGAGATCGGTCCGTTATTAATTAGAATTCAACCACCAAAACTTAAACCTAAACCTAAACGAACCTAAACCAAAATAGAACTAAAACCTAAATCTAAATCCAAACAAGGGTCAAATAAGTATTCTTTACATGGTTTACTCAAGTCTGATAAATCTAACGTTAAGACTATGAGAAAAAAATATATGTAGGGCACTACCACTATATGGAAGAAATTAAAAAAAAATATCCAAAATCTGTATAGGCGGATGGATAAAGACAAGCTTCGATAACTAATTGTAGTCATGTAGGAGAGTAATTGTTGCATGGAGGAGTGTAATGGTGCATGGAGGAGTGAAATTGACTACTGAAAAATGTAATGGTTGTATGGAGGAGTGGAAAGGGCTACTGGAAAGTGTAATAGATGCATGGAGGAGCGAAAGTGATTTTTGGGAAGTGTAATATCTGCATGGAGGAGTGGAGGTGGATACTGGGAAGTGTAATGGTTGCATGGGGTCTTTGAATCATTATATTATGCCTGTGAATTATTTTTTTTACTTAAATGATCGTTTGATGCCAGTTAACAAAACAGTCCAATTGTCTTCAAAAGTGCAACTGTCCTTTTGAAGCCTAATTCAATGAAAGAACTACGAGTAGCAATTGTAAAGATTAATTAAGTCCTCTAAATGTGGTCAATTTTTTTTCAAATTAAGATAGCACATTAAACTTATGACACCAATCTTGGACAGTATGAAAATGATTATCAACAAATATGTAAAAACTTGAAGATACTTGAGAATAGAAGAAGTACTTATGAAGCAAAATTTTCAATTAAGATCCAACAATATAGACAAAATATTCAGTTCATAAGAGGGAAAATAGTTTTATTAATAATCAAACTGAACAATTTTCCAATATCTTCATCCTTACAAACATTCCAGCTAACAATACAGATGAAATAACACTTGTTCCATTATCACCTTCAAACTCTACACCACTTTCATCTACAAACGAAGTTGAAGATGGTTCTTCACTGTCAATATTTTTTTCTTGTAATTTATTGAATGCTGCTATGGCTTCATCATAAGATTTGTAAGACTGGAAAATATTTCCTTTGAAACCTATAACCACAGGAGCACACTCACACCAAGAGTTATATAATCTGCACTTTTTACCACGAAATATCAAATACACGTTCGATGTCGATATATTATCAGCTTGACCAACTTTTTTGAACTCATTGAATGCTGCTATGGATTCATCATACGATATGAAAGCCTTGAAGATGCTACCCTTGACACCAGTAATCATAGTATCACACTAACACCAAAAGTTGTATAATCCAGGTCTCTTACCACGAAATACAACATAGACTTTCGAAGCATTATTCTTCTTATCGTTTCCATCCCTTAATCAAACCCCTAACTCTAAAAGAAAAATAAAAGACGAAGAAGGAGAAAATAAAGATAGGAAAATGGGGGCCAGAAAAGCTTCTTCGACGAAGCACTATATATTTAAGAGTTTAGGATTAAAAAGCGACCAATGCAAGATGAGAATAGTAGTTTAAATGTATACGTATTCCTTTAGTATACTATGAGTATATTTTAATGTATTTTGTTTGGTATAATACGTGTATAGGTGCGTTGAGTGCTTATGGAAAATGATGTAGCCATGCATGTGTATATTTAAAAGAAGCCTCGGGAAGGTAAAACAATTAACACAATGAGAGAGTGTTGTTTGAAAAAATTGAATTAAAATAAAAATCTGTTAAAGGGTAAAGATGGAAAACGAAAATATATAATTATCCATTATACCCTCAAAAGCAGTACGGAGTTACCATGATGCCCTCATTCCAGACATTTGGGCCATTATTAGTGTGGCCAAGTATATTTTCCTTGCATTTTAATACGAATTTTTTTTAATAAAATGAAATTGTATTCTTTTGACCATACAACGACAACTTTAACCGTGGTACCAAGGATTCATTTTATTGTATAGCAGATAAAAAATAACGTTTCCTAATCGACGGGTCAAGAACAAAAAGGACATAAGATAAATTACTAACATATATAACATATATGTTAGTGACAAAATTAATATATAGAGAAGATAAGGATCTATAACGATATACACAAAATTAATGGTCCTAGTGAGCAATACTAGTGAATAAGAATTGAGAGAAAGAGAGAAATGTTGGAAAATCCTCTGGCAATTTGTATATGTTTTGATCAGTTTCTTTCCCTCTATTCTATTGTATTCTTGACCCACATATACAGAGTTTTGGACCATTGCAAATCATTTGTATTTAATATTAATATGATCTTTTAACAGCAATAAAGGTTTAGACATAACTTATCGGATGAATTTTCCTTCATATAATAGAATATATGAATGATGACAAAGATAGTTTATTTTATAGGTGATGATTAGAGAACAATAGGACGGAGAAAACAAAAGGGAAGTTAGCAACATCGCCAGATCTTATATTTTCCAATCTAGGGTGATATCGTCAGTAGAAGTCTGGATGCGGATTCGATCGAACCCAATAATTTTTATTTAAATTTAAAACTCAATTAATAGCTCTTAAAATTGTTATTTTGAAATTCAAAACTCATAAAAACTGAAATTATTGCTTTGAAATCCTTGCTCCGTCTCTAATTTACGTGATTCAAACTAAAAATGACAGTGTATGTGATACTACATTAAATATATTCTACTCGTTTTAATTTATAGCACCCTTTTCCTTCTTGAAACGTTTCAAAGTTGTTAGCACCACCTCATGTATAAATTTTACAATTTTTTAAGAATTTATTATTGCATTGCTTGTGTATCGTTTTTGAAATCTTGCAAAAGTTGTTGCAAGTGTCTTTTCAAAAATATTTTGTAATTTTTTTTATTTATTAAAAGAAAAAGGACTATTTTTTGAAGAAGTAGTTAGGAGGTGTTCTTGAAGAAAAGCTCTTTTATCAATCACAATAGACAAGACACTTACAAAATTGACCAACCAAAAAAAAAAAGAAGACAAGAGACTTACAATATTTTTAAAAACCTACAGCTATGCAAACATTTTTTCCGTAACTGTTTCTTCAGAAGTTGTTCAAGTTGCGATTGTTCAAATTTTAAAGTTAATACGATGTTTTCTCATAAATTCATATATATATATATATATATATGAGTCATCGTTCTAATATTATTTTTGATTGTTTGATCCCAAATTGATTCATGAGTATTTATGCTAAAATATCTTTAAGATAAAATTTTTTGATATGTTATCTTTAAGATAATTTTTTGTAAAATATATTTCTATTTTTTTTATATTCATGAATAACTATAACAAAATAATACATATTAATTAAAGATCGGTAAGAGTTGGGTGGGTTGAGCTATGTACCAAATTTTAGCCCACATTGGCTCAGCTCATCTCAGCCAAGTTTGGACATGTTATAAACCCGCCCATTTATTGATTCGCCTATTTTGACCCGTCCAAAATTAGCCCAACCCATTCATTTGTGTGTACGGCTAAAATCGGGGACAATGTCTTCTCCGATTCTTCGAAGGAAGAACAAAGGGGAAGTACGAGTCGGCGACATAATCGAGACCAGAAAACCTGAATGGTGTGTTCGACATCGGACAAAATTAAGCGATGCACCTCGGATCGAGTATAGCTTCTTGACTTCGGGAGACACGGTGAACGGTTATGCATGACAGATAGGGGGCCGTAATATTCGCCCTCAACTGTATATTACGACGTGAATCCCGCTCACTGTCGATTATGGATCAACAGTTACCGAAAAAAGAAGATTTTTACCTTTTTTAGACTTATACTAGGGCTAAAATTCTCCTACTATATAAAGTGAAATTTTTTCTCTAGTCCGACACAGTGTAACTCGCAATTAAAAGTAATAACAGTGTACTTTTGTCTTTTAACTACTGTAAAAGGCATTACTCGTTGTTTCTTTTCTTCATTTACGACTAGGCTTGAACCGGGGGTCCAATCGAGGACGAGGTCACTGTTCAATCTAAGATACGTCTTGGTTAATATTGAGATTGGTTTGATCATTTATTTTGTCTTTAATTTATTAATTTGTTATTCATAATTATTCGTGTTGAATTAAACTACATTCCTTTAAATTGCGTATAAATTTAATTGTTGCCGAATTTTGGGGTAAACAGTTTGGCGCCCACCGTGATTCTAAGGATAATAGTGGTGATTTGATACGAATATCCATAACATATCTTATTTTACTCTTGTTCTTTGAAATCTTAATTCCAGGTCAGCCTAAAAATGTCAAACTCTCAGTCGGCTCACTTGAGCGTTGATGCTGAGTCATACCAACATGGCGAAAATAATAATGTGGTACCCAGTAATGATGTACTTCCTGCCGATCCCAACGGTGTCCCAGTCGCCGACCCAGTCGATGCTAACTCGCAGGTGGCCCTCAACATTAATTTTCCAATTGGTCCCGAAAATAGTATTTGCAGAGGACCCCGACCAACATCCCGAGAAGCGCCCGAAGGTGAAGGTGATAGGGTGAGCCTACGACTGATTTTCAAAATGTTGAGGCTCAATAAGCGACAATAGCACAGCTGTAGAATAAAAGTCACTCCCCCAACACGGTCGAGTCTGAACAATCTCGGGAAAGCACTCGAAGGGACGAACAAGTTACCGAGACACCAGGTGAAGCCGCGCCCAGGGTAACTTCAGAGATGATGAAGATGCTTGAAGCGTTGACAAAATGGGTGGAGTTATGCGAGAAAAAGATTGAGGCCAATGACAATAAGGTGAAAACATACAACTCCAAGGTTGATCAAATCCTGCGAGCAGCCCCGATATTGAAGGGATCGGACTCCAAAAACTTTATCCATAAGCCCTTTTCCTCTGAGCGCGTCACCAAAACCGATCCCAAACAGGTTTCGTATGACCAACATTCCCAAATATAATGGGAATACGGATCCAAATGAGCATGTGACCTCCTATACATGCGTGATCAAAGGAAATGATTTGGAAGATGATAGGATCGAGTCGGTGTTGCTTGAAAACGTTTGGGAAAACTTTGTCCAAGGGAATGATATGGTATCACAATTTGCCTCCAAATTCCATTGACTCGTTTTCTATGCTTGTAGATGCTTTCGTAAAGGCCCATGCTTGGGTCATCAAGGTCGAGACCATAAAGTCACATCTTTTCAAGGTCAAACAAGGAGATGACGAGATGCTTAGGAAGTTCGTGTCAATATTCCAGATGGAACAGATGGACCTACCACCAGTTGCAGATGATTTGTCCGTTCAGTCATTCACTCAGGGGCTCAACCCCCTAATTTTGTGGCCTCTCAACAGCTAAAACAAAATTTAGTAGAGGTGCCTGGCGGTAACCTGGGTCGATGTCCACAACAGGTACTAGTTGAATATCAGGGTCGGGGACAACCAACTCGAGGCCCATTCTGGATCTTCTTACCCCATCGTGACGGATGATAGGACTAAGAGATCCATCGATCAAGAGCCAAGATCGGACCGAGATCGATATCAACCGTACAACGGGGATCAAATGGGAAATGGATTCGGGCCTCACCCAGAAAGGACCAAGAAAAGAAGCGATCGATGGCCTAATGGTCGAGGCTTAATAAGCAAGAATGGGTTCAACAGGTCTCTCGGGAGTACGGAGGCACCAAGGTTATCGGAATATAACTTCAACGTAGACGCAGCAAGCATCATGACAGCCATAGGGCACATCAAAGACACCAAGTGGCCCCAACCATTGCAGTCTGACCCAGCCCAGAGGGATCCTAACTTGATATGTAAATATCACGGCACTCACGATCATAGGACTGGAGATTGCCGACAGTTAAGAGAAGAAGTTGCTCGACTATTCAACAATAGGCACCTCCGATAATTTAAGTGAGCGAGCGCAAAACCACTTCAGAAATAGGACGCCAACAAAAAGTTCGAACAAGAGGAGCCCAACACGTGATCAACATGGTTATTGGGGAATGAGATGGAGAAGGATGCGAAAAACTTCATACGAAAATGAAACAAGTGCTAGAGACATTCCCCGATGATTCATCAACCGGGAGAGATGCTCCACCCAGTCTTGTCACCATAGCCGTTTATGAAGTGGGGAATGGACATCGTCAGTCCCCTGCCATGGGCACCTAGTAAATTCCAATTCATACTATTCAAGACCGATTAGTTTTTCAAATGGGTCGAGGTCCAGACGTTAGAGAAGGTCCGAGAAAAAGAAGTCATCGACTTCATCTGGGATCACATAATATGCCGATTTGGGATGCTGGTCGAGATCGTTTGTGACAACGGAAAACAATTCGTCGGTAGAAAGGTAAGTAAGTTTGTCGAATATCACAAGATCAAGAAGATATTATCAATGCCTTACCACCCTAGTGGGAACGGGAAAGCAGAATCGACGAACAAAACTATACTCCGAAACCTGGAAAAAAAAAGGTTGACCGGTTCGAAAGGAAAGTGGAAGGAAATCTTGCCCAAAGTCTTGTGGGCATACCATATGAATTCGAAGTCGAGTACCGGGGCAACCCCATTCTCTCTGGTCTATGGAACGGAAGCCTTAATACCAGTCGAGGTAGGTGAACCGAGCCTCAGGTTCTAGTATGCTTCCGAAGAGTCAAACGGCGAGGCAATGAACACGAGCCTGGAATTATTGGACGAAAAGGGGGAAGCCTCCCTGGTCCTGTTGTCCGCCCAAAAGCAACAAGCAGGGAGGAACTACAACCGAAGAGCCAACCTCCGATATTTCCAAGTCGGTGACTTGGTATTGATAAAGTTAACACCACACACCAAGAACCCAAACGAAGGGAAACTGGGACAGAATTAGGAAGGACTATATCGAGTCGTCGGAATAACCGACAAAAGATCGTATAAACTCGAATCGGTACGTGAGAAGGGCAGTGGACAGAAATGGCCTAACAACTGGAATATGGCACACTTAAAGCGGTACTACTGCTAAGGTACAACATTATTTCCTTTTTAATTTAGTTACATTGCGGACTAACGTATACAGGTATTCGGCCAGGGGCGAATGTGATTATTAGGTCTGAAAGCACGTGTTGTACTCTTTTTCCCTTGAACCGATTTTGTCCCAAAGCAGGTTTTTTGGCAAGGTTTTTAACAAGTCAACAGTAAAATATGCTACCTTAGTTTTGAAAACTGGCCTTAGACTGGAATTGATGATCATTTGCATCGATCCAACAATATCCGAGCCCTCACAAGTTCGACCTCAAGTACTGGGGGTCGTTACACCTAGTTTAGGATCCTTAGAAAGGAAAAAATTTGTATGTCAAAATTCAAGGCTTGGTGATTAGGATCCATTTGTAAGGATCAAACAGTCATACGAACTGTACCCATGTAGCCCACTCAAGCCACGACACAAGGCTTATGCTCCTCCGATCATGTACACCACATATTAAACAATGAAAGAAATTTCTGCTTCGCTTATACTTTATTACTACGCATTTTGCTTCTTCGATCCTAGATCCTAAAGCCCAAGGGTTACCTAACTGTCATCCGAATAAAAAATTCGGACGACCCGGGCTATCTAATCCCGGAGGCACCAAACCCAGTAGGCAATGCCTGAATATGAAAGGCTACGACCACCCTAAAAACGGCTCGGAGACGTCCAAAGTCCGTACTCAGAAAGTAAGGCCCTTGCCTATAGTCAAACCTATTAAAAGGCTACCCTCGACAAAAACATTGTCTAATACACTTAAGCATCTTAAAGGCCTTTGATTTTATCGAAATCTCGAAGCAACGAGTAATCTGGAATTGACATCAAAATCAGGCACCTTTCACGCTTCCGAAGAACGGATACTCTAGATTATGTTTAATACTATGCTAAGGCATTAAGAACGATACACAAATAAAAAATTGCAAAGAGATGCTGAAAAATTAAAACATGATATTGCCAAAGGGAAAAGTTTTATATTTCAATTTTTTTTTACAAAGGAACGATAAAACGGCCTCAAAACAAGCAAGAAAGAAAATGTACAAGGGAAAATCAAAAAAGAACTAGGGCACCTATGCCTAATCTTCGTCGAGGCTGGACTCGGCACTGGAACCATTAGAACCTTCGGAACCATCAAAGCGTTGGGACCTTCCGGGCTCATAAAGTTCCTTCGCCTCAACATCGAGCCTCTTGGCTTCTTCAATCTCGGTCGACAGGTCAAATCCTTGGGCGTGAATCTCTTCGAGAGTCTCCCTCCAAGATAGCCGCTTTACATACTCAGTCTTCGTGTTTAATCGGGACTCGGCTATCTCCACATCAATCTTATACTGGACCAGAATTTCCTTCAACTTTGGAGGAATAATCGAAGTTGCTTCAAGTTTGGACTTCAGCGCAGTGTATTCCTGGCCGAGGGCATCCCGTTCCGTGACAGTTGAGTTCAGTTGTACCCGGAGTTCATCATTCAACCGTTACCACTTGTCGGCCTTGCCCTTTGCCACTCGGAGTTGGTCCTTGACCTACGCCAGCTCCTCTTTTGTAGCCTCATTTTTTGAAGCTAGCAGGTCCATCTTGTTCTTCAACACCTCGGTCGTGGTCTTGACCTCGTCCATCTCGACCCAAAGCTGGTCAATCGGTTTTATCTTCTCTTGGACCTGCGAAGTTTCATCATTAGTCATCACAAGTAGCTTCTCATTTTTTCCCTCAAAGATATTTACCTTCTCAACTAGTTCGGCATGTCCCCATTTCATGGACGAGGCCTCATTTTGTGCCTTTTCTAGCTCGGCTCGGATAATTTGGAGGTCCTTGAGGGCCTCGTCTTGTTGTTTAATGAGATCCCTGTACATGTCCTTCTTCCGGATTTGCTCTTTAATCTCGAACTCGAGTTGGTTGATTTCCAAGTAGGACCTAAGGAAGCTTTCATGGTGAAGCACCAAAGTCTGAAAGACAATGAGATCATTAGAACATGATAAAACTAAGTAAAGTTCGCAAAGGATACAAAGAATATACATCTTAACAAATTCAGTGTTTGTTTGCCTCGTTGAAGAGGCTCGATGTGCCCACCTCGTTCATCTTTTCCTGGTCCTCCTCGGTCACCAAGAAACGAAGGTAGCTGGCCATACCAACCAGAACGGACAGCGCCCGGGCATCCGCTGAGATGGTAAGAATGACCATTCTCTTGCGGTCGGGATCCATACTCGGGGCACTGATTTGCCTAACTAGGTTCGGGCTCGAGCTCGGCTCACCCGCTCCCGATGACACATCTTTTTTTGGGACCTCCATGTGACCAAGCCCGGAGTAGTCCTCCAACGCACTCATGTCCATGCCGTCAAGAAACATGTTGAGGGCATCATTTGGGCCCGCCTCTGTCTCGTTTAAATTCTCTTTACCGGCTTGAGCCTCTTCAAATATGAAATCTCTATGGGATGGTGTCTCCATGATGTCAATGACATCGGCTATTTCCTTTGAGGCATGAGCTATTTCTCCCGAGGTCATGGCCTCCGATTCTCCTTTTGGCTCCCAATCTAGAGGGAAATCAACCTCTCGGCCACCCTCATTGGTCGTCGCCCGCTCTCTCTCATTGATGGTCGACCCATGAGCAATGAACTCAAGATCGTCATCTCAGGATAATCCCTGATCCATAAGAGGGAATTGGAGTCCGGTACCCTAGATTTTGTGTTCTTTTTGTTACTTTCCCGGACTCGGACAACAACCCTCTTCTTTTTCACCTCGGCGTCCGAGGAACCGGAGGATTTTCTCTTTTTCTTTTTCTTTTTCTCCTCCTTTACGGCAAGCGAGGACGGGGCCTTGTCCTCGTCTAATGGCCGAAGCTTGGTGGTCTTAGGAAAACCTGTGAAAGGAAAAAGACTTAGCGAATATAAAATTTAGGAATGTAAATGCAATTATTCGGGCAGAAGACTCACTATGGGAAGGGGACTCCCACTTGCCCCTCAAGAGCTTGCGCCGCTCGCGTTCAAAGTAGGACATTTGTTTACAAATCCCCTCGTTCCACTTCTTGAAGCGGGGGATTGTATTAGGTACTTGGGAGATCGATGCACATCTGTAGTTGCATGTAATTAGAAAAAGAAATAAACAAAATAGCGAGCACCCGAGAAAGAGAATACTTACGGGATGAGTTCCACTTTTCAGGGAATGGGAAAATTCTGGGGGAATGAGGTCTTCGATGTTTACCCGCACAAACCTCCCTTTCCAGCCTCGATCTCGATCTTTATCAATGCTCGAGAATTGGGCTTTACTTTCTCGACGAACGAGCTTGATCAGCCCTCCTCGAAAGATTCGGAGACTGTAGAGACGAAGCATGTGGTCGAGGGTGAACCGAGGGGCTTTGGTGCTGTTTACAAAGTGGCGAAGGAGAATTATGATCCTCCAAAAGGACGAGTGAATCTGCCAAGGCTGACCTCGTACCTTTTACAGAAATCAAGGATTATAGGGTCCATCGAGGCGAGCGTGAAGGGATAAGTGTAAATACATAAATACCCCTCCATGTGAGTGGTGATGTCCTCGTTGAACCCACGAACGACCACCTCCTTGCCCTCCCAGTTGCAATCTGCCCGGACTGTGGGGAGTATATCTTCAGTGATGGAGGATATATACCTCCATACCCCCTCGCCTCGATCTTGCTTACTAGAAGCCTTCTCTACTTTGAAGTCATTTTCTATGAAACAATCCCCAGATACGAAACTCTTTAAGGGAGGCTCCGAGACTACCTCAGGAACGGACACCTCGACATCCGTTTCCGGGTTGGATGTTGAAGGGGCGGTTTGCTGAGGCATTGATTTGGAAGTCTTCGCCATTGAATTCTAGAGAATATGAAGATTTGAAGAAAAATATGAAGATTTGAAGATGGGGATAAAGATATGAAGATCTGATTTGAAGGTTTGAAGGTTTGCAGTTTTGGAGATGAAGATTTGAAGATCTGGAAAGCAAGGTATGAAGATTTGAAGAGTTTAAACTTAAGGGGAGAATTCGAGGGTAAAGTCAAACAACTCTGAAGATCGAAAAGTGGAAAAGTGAAAAAAAGGGTCGGGGTTTTTATAGAGGAAAAGAGTGATCAATGCTTGACGTTTAACGTTCAAGGACAGTCAACCGGTGGTTGACGCGTGTCCGAAGTCAAAACGACGTGACTGATGGAACGTTTCGTTGACCCGTCAACCCGATTGTAACGTACAAAGGAAGGAACCAAGGTTCATTTATCGCTTCCCGTCTCTTCGATAAATCTACTCTCCGGCAAACGAGGGGATTATCTATGTACGGGTAAAATCGGGGGCAATGTCTTCCCCGATGGAAGAACGAAAGGGAAGTACAAGTCGACGACATAATCGAGACCCAGGAAAACTGAACGGTGTGTCCGACATCAAACACGGTTAGGCGATGCACCCCGGACCGAGTATAGCTTCTTGACCTCGGGAGACGCGGTGAACGGTTATGCATGACGGATAGGGTGCCGTGATATTCACCCTCAACCGTATATTACGACACGAATACTGCTCAGTGTCGATTATGGATCAACAGTTAACGGAAAAAGAAGATTTTTACCCTTTTTAGACTTATATTAGGGCTAAAATTCTCCTACTTTATAAAG
Organism: Nicotiana knightiana; assembly: GCA_005239525.1. Taxonomy (NCBI): domain Eukaryota; kingdom Viridiplantae; phylum Streptophyta; class Magnoliopsida; order Solanales; family Solanaceae; genus Nicotiana; species Nicotiana knightiana. Next base: position 35,850 of record ML380469.1, on the reverse strand, counting down.
GGTAATTTTTTCTTTAGTGACAAATTGTAAAATAATAAAAGTTTACTTTTGTCTTCTAGCTACTGTAAAAGGCATTACTCGTTTCTTTTCTTCATTTGTGATTGGGCTTGAACCGGGGGTCCAATCGAGGACGAGCTCACTGTTCTGTCTAAGATCAATCTTGGTCATAACATTGCGATTGATTTGATCGTTTACTTCGTCTTTAATTCGTTTATCTGTTATTCTTAATTATTCGTGTTGAATTAAATCGCAATATTCTTTTTGCGTACAAATTTAATTATTGTCCAATTTTGCGGTAAACAATTTGATACCCTCAAGTACCATCACTATTTAATAATCAATTCCCAACAACCACATGACGTGAAAAATGTTTGAATACCTTCCCTAAACGAATCTAGCTAGTTTCTGTGACTTGATGCTTGACAATCGATAATAGAGAGTCCCACAAATTAAAGTCTATTTCTCCCCTTCTGTTTTTACCACACATCATTAATTCTCTCTTTCTTTCTTGCTAAATTCTTCTGGTTGTAAGCCATTGATTTGATCTCCATGCTATTATCCAAGGACACATGATTATTACATCCACGAATAAAGAATATGTCTCTTTAGCACGCCACTCCCACTTCACCTGATCTTTACGTAATTTTTCCATTCTGAAATTTTTCTTTCATTAGTGAAGCAATGGAGCTAGCTGCAGTTCGGAAACATAAACACGTCGTCAAGATTTGCCAACTAAGTTGTCTTCTCTTTACTTCTACCGTTTAATACTACTCTTTTTGGTCTTTAATTTATCATAAACACCGCTTTTTTGAGCAAAAAATCGGTGTCGTTAAAAGTATACGATCGGATTTCACTGCATAATGTTAAAACTAAATTATGGATGGAGTTTGGGAATGGGGAAAAAACCTGATGTTTTGATTAGGGGAGGAGACAAATTAGAGGGGAAGAGAAGAAGTGAAATAGAGAGGAGTCATCGTTTGAGCTGCTGCAGTAGCATTGACTCATGTGGCCGAGTTATAACTGCGACTGAAAATTATTTTAGTTATAGTTTGCCAATGGCGGCTGCTGCAGTTGAAGAAAATGAAGGAGAGGAATTTGTGAAGATGATGAGAGAAATTCAGCCATATTTTCTTGCACATAGGGGTAGCACATTTGTCCTTGTTCTATCTGCTGAGATCATTGACACCCCTTATTTCTCTTCTATACTCAAGGTATGTTAGCTTCTGTAATTTCATCTTTTAAAATGAATTATTCGACTGTGAATTTAAGATAAATAGTAATTTTTAAAGTATTTATACCTAATTTTGAGTTTGGCCTCAAAACAGTAAATATCTTGTTCTCAAATCAAACTCTATCAGTGAAATCTCCTCAGAAAATGGTAAGGAGAATTTCTCACTTTAATCGATTGAGGGTGTTTCTTATTGTATATGGGCTAAGCTGTGCAAAAGTGAAAGAAGTGGAAAAATTATTTCGACAAAGGATATTCAATATATATTATATACTTCTAAAATTTAATATTTTATTTATATATATATATTATATTTTTTCGATTAAGATTAATTAATTGACCATCCTTGGAACAATATGACTTCGCCCGAGTAGTGCGCTCTATCGCCTAAATGTAAGCGATAGAAGCTCCACTTTGTATACTTTCCTCACGGGGCGTCATTAAAATTATGGTTTGACGCTGAGTGTCGCGTGACCTTCATTCTTGACAGGGCTAAAAGTAGTGCTTACTTCTCCTACTTATTGGCCAAAGAGTGATGACTCTTAGAAAGTTTTAGCTGTAATTACTTTTGAGCTCACCTCAACTAACGAGAAATTAATAGGTATTATAAATACTTACTCCCTCCCGTTCGTAATAACTGACCAGTTTACTTTTTCATTTTGGTTCAAAATAAGTGTCCATTTATATAATAAAAAAAGAATTCAATTTATTTTTACAAAATAACTCTTATGTATATTTCCTTAAAAAGTTTTCTTACTCCTCACTTTAGATAGTTAATTAGGGGTCTATCCATCCATGCTGAAGTTTTTGAGATTGAGGGCTTGGATCGAGGTCCCGAAAAGCGTGAAACGCAGTAAGGACATTGATGAAGTATAAGCCCTGGCGAAAGACGAAGGCGGTAAGCGAAGCGAGGACGATAANTGAGGGCTTGGATCGAGGTCCTGAAAAGCGTGAAACGCAGTAAGGACATTGATGAAGTATAAGCCCTGGCGAAAGACGAAGGCGGTAAGCGAAGCGAGGACGATAATTCTCTAACCGGGCTCCTTCCTTTTGCGAGGAACAATTGTTGAGTGAATATTTTACTTCTGCCCAATAGACCCCCTATCCTTATCCATCAAAAAAATGCTATTGGTATTTTTCATTGCCAATATATTAGGTATTTTTGTATAGAATTTAATATTTTCTTAATGGGCGTGCTAAAAGCAAACTGGTCATTTATTGTGAACCGGAGGGAGTATTAATTTGTAATACTACTCCCTTCGGTCCACGATAAGTGATATTTTTGGTATTTTTTTATGGTCCAAAGTATCTGATTTTTTCAAATTTCAAGAATGAATTAATTATTATTTTTTCCTTCATTATCATTAGAGTAAATAGTATTGAAGTATGTATTAGAAGTATTTACGTGAAAACAAAGTAAAGATTAATATGATTAACTTCATTACTAATTAATATTAAAAGATGAATTTTTTATCTTGGCAATAAAATAACTCTTAGGTAGACCAATATGTGGGTGCATGTGATTCACGTGTACTACTATTTTCAGTGTCTGAAAACAAAATGAGAATCTGGTAAGAGCTGGCTTCCAATTAATAGAACCACTTGGTCTGTCAGCTTTGTCGTTAATGATCAAAAACTAAACGTGGGAGAGTTACTAGCTCAATTTTGTAACACACTTTTTATTTATATTTAAATAAATTAAACTGAAACAACAAAAACGATTTAGATTGTAGATGTATTTGGTAATTGGTAGGTGAGGGAAATATTTGTCAGAAAATAATTTTTTATTTTTCTCTTATTTGACTGATCAGAATATCATGAAAATTATTTTAATTTTTTGGGAAAAAGAAAAATTCACTTACTTTTCAAGAAACACTTTTTCATTCTAATTCTGCAACGTCGTCTGGAATGACATTCTGAATTTGCAGCACCGTTCAATATTATTATGGCTAATTAAGAAGAAGACCGGTCGGACTGGACAGACCGGGTCGACGGTTAACCAGTTGCCGGTTCATATCCGGTCCGGTCTTTCCACAACATTTCTTCTTCAATTCTCCGTTCAGTAGCCGCGCATTTTCATTTTCTTGCTAAAACCACAAGATTCCCAATGTCAGCTTCAAGCCCTTCTCCTCCAATTTCAATAAAACAATGCAGCCAACAAATTATTTTGACACCTCGAATTGGAAATAAATTCCAAGCGAGACGGAGATTGTTATCATTTGGAGTTAATTTGAGGAAGAGATTTTCAATTAAGTGCAACGTTTTTGGTGAAACGGAGAGTGCCGGTTTATTTGACGTGAGTAATGCAATAAAGGACGATATATTCGTGGGGTTTTTTCGAGAAGCTTGGCCTTATTTTCTTGCACATAGAGGCAGCACTTTCGTTCTTCTTATCTCAGCTGAAATTGTTGATAGCAGCCCCCATTTGGATCCTCTTCTCATGGCACGTTTCTAAATTTAACTTTCTCTTTCCGTTTATCCATATTACTAGAGCTTAAGTATATTTTAAAAACGATTTTTGCACTTTCAGCAAAGTACATTAAAGTGAAATTTGTAATTAGGTAAATGTGATCGGATAGTTTAAAACTTTATTACTGTTCCTAAGCTTTTATTCTACTCCATCTATCCTAATTTATGTAATATTCTTTCTTTTTCACAAAAATGAAGACTTTCTATACTTAGAAATAGTGTAATTTAACTTCCGCGCAGATATTTATGGCTTAAACTTCATGCCAAGTCAAACACGTCACATAAATTGGGGATGGAGATTTTTCTCCCTTTTAGTGTGATTTAGAGAAGTTTTAATTTTAAAAGAACTCTAATTCACACAAATGTTAAGATTTTCAAAATAAAGCAAAATGGATGTAGAAGATTCATATAGTCGATTTGAACTAGTTTGAGATCGAGTAGTGATTGGTTTTCTATAATAGCAAGTTCTTTGGTTTTGTCGATTTTACTTTACTTTAAAAGAAAACGAAGGGAAGCCCTGGAGTAACTGGTAAAGTTGCTGCCAAGTGACCAGGAGGAGGTCACGGGTTCGAGTCGTGGAAATAGCCTCTTGCAGAAATGCAGGGTAAGGCTGCATACGATAGTCCCTTGTGGTACGGCCCTTCCCCGTACCCCGCGCATAGCGAGAGCTTAGTGCACCGGACTGCCCTGCCCTTTTTTTTCCAGTAATGTGTGGTGCTTGATTTTAAGGCGAACATCTGGCTTATGCTATTTACTCATAAAATTTGCAGGATATTTCTCTACTTCATGCCTTGGGAATCAAGTTTGTTCTTGTACCTGGAACTCATGTCCAGATTGATAGCTTTCTGGCTGAAAGGGGTGAGAAAAATGCTGTTATTTTCTTTTCTTGTTCATTTTGATATTGCTAATTTGTCGCTGCTATCTATCTTTTCTTCGCCGGGGAGCCTTGGAGCAAGCAATGGTAAAGTTCTTTCCATATGACCTATAGCTCATGGTGGAATCAGTCACTAGCGGTTGTATTAGGTTAGGCTGCCTATATCACGTTCCCTTGGGTTGTAGCCCTTCCATGGTTCCTACGTAAACGCGGGGTACTTCGTGCACGGGCTTCCCTTTACCTCAAATGTCTATTTTGCTTAAGAATGTTGATTTTCCTTGTCTTACTGTTTTCATCCTATAGATGGTGTTCCTGCATTGGTACATCTATTTTCCTATTAAATGAGGAGAAGTATCTAAATGTGTTATATAACAAACTCCGAAGACATTAAGCCAATGAAACTCAGGAAAGTCTAAAATGGTATTTTCCATCCAATTTGGCTCGACTGTTGCTTGGGGGGAAACTGCTTTGGTTTTGCTGTAAACAGTGAAGAATTCAGGTTAAAGCTTGATCAACTAGCTATTGATGAGCTGGAGCACATAATCTAGTAAATAGCTTAGATACAAGATCCTGTTTCTATTACATTGACTATAATACATTCCCAAATATTGCTACAATTAACATGGAGAAACCCAAAGCTACGGAGTTTAACAGCATATGCTATTTACTATTCAAATCTTCTACTTTTTCTCTTTTTAGTTATCACTATTATATTAATTTTATTTTCCCTTAACTACAATTTTTCTCTATTCTATGAAGCATATTCACAGAGGCAAGTGATTTGATAACTCTTTCTCACAGGAAGTGAGCCCAAGTATGTAGGCCGCTACAGAGTTACGGACCCTGATTCACTGATGGCTGCAATGGATGCAGCTGGGAGAATTCGTCTGATGATAGAGGCAAAATTGTCTCCTGGGCCGTCATTGACTGGTGTCCGCCGGCATGGAGAAAATAGTCGCTGGCATGATGGTGTTAGTGTTGCCAGTGGTAATTTTCTAGCAGCAAAGGTGAGAATATGACCTCATTGCCTAACGTAAATATATGAAATGCATTTGTCATTCTTTTTGGGTTTTAAATTTTCTGGCATCGTGAGAGGCTTGATCAGGATATGACAATGAGATTGACTTGTGATTTTCATTATAATTTTGTTGCAGAGGAGAGGAGTTGTAGAAGGAATCGATTATGCAGCGACGGGTGAAGTAAAGAAGATAGATGTTTCTCGAATTCGTGAGAGGCTTGATCAGGATAGCATCGTGCTATTGAGCAATCTTGGTTATTCCAGCTCTGGAGAAGTTTTGAACTGCAAGTATGCTTTATGGCTTTTGATATGTATCTTTGTTGATGTTATGCATCATTATAGTCATTAAATCAGTGTAGTTAATTTTTCCTGTTCTGCCCTCTCTTTCAGTCAAACTTGTAGTTGCCATTTCATGCTTAATTTAACTTATGTGACATTCTCCTTTTTTTCATTAACTGTTTGACAGGCACAGAATGTTCCTTTTTCTCTTTTTTGGTGAAACTCTTGTACTTGAAATCGCAATACTTAAATCTCATGACAGGATCAATATCCAGAAGTCAATCTAAAAAATAAAAATAAAGTCTTCTAGTGAAATCTTAACACAAAAAAAAAAAGGAAATAACAAGCAAGAATGTGATATATGCCTAGGGTGCACGTCGTCAAGTGTTATCAGAACGAAGTGTAAATTTAAGTATTGGAAAAGAAATGTTACTTCGGGTTGATCTCATTCTGGTCACACATTTGGTTTCTGGTTACTTGATTGAATAGGTGTTACACTCTAATTGCGTGTTTTCTTATAGTGATGTTTATTCACCTATCAGTCGACTTTTTCAGGATAAATGTACATTTAGATAGAAGTTCAAAGACTATCAACTGAGTGATAAGGAAGTACACCAACAACTTTCCGTGCTTATCCTTCTTTTTGTTATAAGATAGTACGGTTTTCTTATAAATAATATTGTGTGCACACACATATGTGGGACAAAGAAGACTTCACTCTGTCGGATGGGTGATGTGGATGGACTTCTTGAGTTAAAATTAGCTTAGCACTGGACAATCCCTCATTATGGATAGAAGCCAATAATTTCACGATTTTATGTTGGAATGCTATTTTTTGTATCAGTATGTTATTTTTGGGAACTTAGCTTACAGTGGTCATCTGTCTGCAGAGATTACTTCATTTTATTCTTAAATATGTACTACTTTTTCATCTTTCTATAAACAGTTTCAACTAAGATAGATGCTCAGTAAACATTTTTCTGAGACTACAATCCTGAGTCAGCTTTTTGTGGATATGTTTGTGTGTCACAGCCCTCGGTGTGAATGCTTGTCTTTTAAATCAATTTACTATTCTTGGGAACTCAACTTGTATTACACAGTGGTCATCTGTTTCATGATGCCATGCCGAGTTACTTCATCTTACAGTTCGTAATGTGTAACAAGTTTTGTTTTTTCTATAAGCAATTTCTGATTGGTTAAACTTAGATGCTCAACATAAAACATTCCTGACACTTCAATCAAGAGCCAATGTTTTGTCGATATGTTTTCTCATTCCTTCTTTATTTTTCCTCGAGCTTTAAGACTGACAATGTGTTCTATTTTATTGAAGCACATATGAAGTTGCTACAGCTTGTGCATTGGCTCTAGGAGCAGAAAAACTGATTTGTATTATAGATGGTCCAATTCTGGATGAGTCTGGCCGTCTTATTCGTTTCTTAACTCTTCAAGATGCTGACATGCTGGTTCGCAAACGAGCAGAGCAGAGTGAGACAGCAGCTAATTATGTAAAAGCTGTCAGTCAAGAGGACTTCAATTGTTTAGGTCAAAATGGTTCCAATGGATCAATCTCCTACAATATGAATGGTTTTAGCCAACAATACAGTGTCACATTTCAGAACGGTGTTGGTTTTGACAATGGGAATGGGCTTTGGTCTAGTGAACAGGGTTTTGCCATTGGAGGACAAGAGAGGCTAAGCCGATTAAATGGTTATCTTTCAGAGTTAGCTGCAGCTGCTTTTGTGTGCAGAGTAAGATCCTGGCTGTCTAATCACTATATCTGCAGATTCATAAAATTGTCTAAACTGGACAATAATTGTCATGTTATTTACCCAAACCGTAATTATACAACAGAAAATTGCATATTCTCTAAACTTGACCCTTGATGGCAAAAGGGGTAGATTTTGGAAGACATCTTCTCTTTGCCGTAAACTTATTTTAATAGCTTGTTCAGTTGAGATTATGTAATACTTACAGAATATCTAACTGGTTTCATGTCCCCACTACATGCTATGGCTTTATGGTTTGCAGTATCTAGTAAATATCAGCTTTCAGTGTGATCTTTCATCTTCTTCACTTGAGGAAATTGTCATGTCTCTAATAAATTGACACCTCGTTTATGAATATGATATCTATATGGGCTTATTGGTTAAAACTTTTGCCAATTATGTACTCCATTTGCCATCAGGGAGGTGTTCAAAGAGTTCACCTGCTGGATGGTACTATTGGTGGAGTTTTACTAAAGGAATTGTTCCAAAGAGATGGAGTTGGGACAATGGTAGCTAGGTATGCAAATCTTGATGAATATTGATTGTAATTTCAGTCAAGGCATGTTGATTTAGTTTTCGACATTTTCATTTCCTCTTTAAGTTGATCAATGGATTCACTTTTCTTTGAGTTTTTGAACCATCAATCCCCATGATTTGGTGTATGATCATTAGAAGTCATTTCCAGAATTTCCTGAGAGGTTTAACCAGCTACTTATGTTGCTAAAATAAACCGAACCTCCTTTTACATTGATGTGTAGAACTCCACAAGCAGTGAGAATCTGCATGTTTCTGATCTCCCAATTTGAAATTATATTTCTAACCAAAGAAGTTCATGATCGCCCTATCTCTAGAATTAACAGCTGTATTCTCAGTTATATAAATATGTTAGAACATAGTTAGTTGATATTTGCTATACCTTCTATGACTATCCTTCAACTAAGATGTGCATGAATCTCTCTTCCTCAGTGATCTTTATGAAGGAACACGAATGGCTAGGCTGTCAGATATTCCCGGGATCAAACAATTATTACAACCTCTAGAAGACTCGGGAACATTGATCAGAAGGAGTGAGGAAGAGGTTACAGTTGATGCTTTTTATTATATTCTAATAGTTATTAAATCAGCTTATATTTGGTTAATGTTTGTATATCATTTTTCTTTTTTCATAATTACATGTTTTTAACTTGTTCTAGCTGGTGGAGTCGTTGCACTCATTCATTGTTGTGGAGAGAGAAGGCCATGTTATAGCTTGTGCTGCTCTCTTTCCTCACTTTGAAGAAAAATGTGGAGAGGTTGCTGCTATTGCCGTTTCTCCTGATTGTCGTGGCCAAGGACAGGGAGACAAATTACTTGGTACAGTGACTCTTTCCTCATTGTACAACCATTTTTCTTCACAATATGTGATGCATGCAAGCAGTTTCAGGAAGTTGTGATTATTTGCTTAGTCCTCATGAAGTTGCAAATGCATTAACAAGAGAAATCACAACAATTGCTTCAGTCTTTACGAAGTTGCTTTAGTCCTTATGAAGTTTAAGATATTTCCTGAAGCCTCTAGGCACTTGGATAAGCACGTAGTAAAAGAAGTCACTTTAATTTTGTGTACTTTTATGTATCCATCAAGCGGCTTTAATGCTCAGAATAAGCACTTTCAAATAACAGCATGATGGGTCTAAGCATTTTTCTTTTTTGAGTTGTCAAGAAACATAGCAGTCAGTCCAAAGATAGATACTATCTGCCCTTCCGACCCATGATCCTTATTTTTGTCTAAGTTCAAACTAGAAGTTTGTAACTTTTATAAAATTGGTCCACAAATTGTAAGAAGATAATGAGGGAGCTTAAAAATCTAGTGATAAAGACAAACAATTTGCATACGGTCATGTTCATAGTATTACTACCAACATCCATATGCTGAATGTGTCTGCTTGTGCCTATTAATTGATTTACTCGGAAACATGTTGAGAACTAATTTCTCATAGTCGTGCTTTTTGGGTCTGGCTTTTTATTGAAGAATTTGAGTTCTAGTTGAGACAAGTAGTTGTATGTTTACTTCTGACATCTACCTAAACACCGTTGGCCCCTTGTACTTTCTGGTCTGAATTAACATTCTGGACTTTTTATTGCAATAGCCAATAACTGTCTATTCCAAAAAAAACACTTGCAGATTACATTGAGAAGAAGGCATCTGCCCTTGGATTGCAAATGTTGTTTCTCCTTACGACTCGCACAGCTGATTGGTACGTTCCTTTCCACTTTCCTGTACCCTGGCCAATATATACATTGTTCGTCCAATTGGGCGAGTGAACATTGATTGCTGAACTAAAATGCAATGGACAAAGGCGGCGATAATTAAACTGAATTTGAGAATGTAGGTCCATAGTCATCTCAACAAGGAGATAAAGCTAAGAAGCTATTTTAGGTACAGAGAATCAAAAAGGGAAAAAAGGTGTTTCTTTTGATTGACTCTTATTATTACTATTTAGGATTCATGAACACTCTCAAGAAGCAACATGTATGTCTTAGGTACATGTGAAGTACCTGCAACTCTTGCCTAGAAATAAATACTAAAATTGGATATGTTGGCTCCTTGATGGACACTTGTTTATTACCTGTTACATTATGGTTCAAAGTCGCATTAATGTGATCTGCTCAAACAATATTTATTTAGTACGCATTTTATAAAGAGAATTTAAAGTTGGAATTTTTGTAGAAGATAAAAGAATGTGTAGTTTGTATTGTTTTAAGTAGAGTTACAGCACTTAACTTGTCAAATAATAATGAAAATCTTTACCTTGTTATTAGCAAGTTATAAATTTTAAAGTGGTGCCGAATGCCCTCAAACTAATTCGTCTGTGCTCAAATCAAAGTACTCAATTACCCAAAGTAGCGATAAGATGAATTCTCACCGAGGTATTGTATTCGGCTGAGCTTCCCCTCTATGTTAAAAGAGAGCACTTCTAGTGTTCTACCTTCTAACAAATAATTATCTAATAGCATGTTTTTCTTTTCTTTTTCTTCTGTTTTGCCATATATGCCACTGATCAAGTTTCCTTCTATCATCCATTTTCATTCAATATGTGCACATTGGCTGAATTATATTGACCTTATATCCAGTTTACTTTATACTGAGTGCAAAACCAACCCTCTAATTCTTTAAACTATTTTACAATTCCCAGTCCTTAATAGACCTTCTTCTTTTTTTCTTTTAACTTTTGGTGAGTTCCAATTCTTGATAGGCTTATACAAAAAACAACCTCACGCATATCTGTTGAAGTTTGATTCAAAAAATATTCCATGTTGAGATTGAATTTGGTCCTTGAACAAGAAAACCCGTCGGCCTGTACTTGACGTCCATGTATGTGTTTGTCTCCACAGGTTTGTGAGGCGTGGCTTTTCTGAATGTTCCATCGACCATATACCAGCACAAAGAAGGAAAAAGATCAATCTTTCTCGTAGGTCGAAGTATTACATGAAGAAGCTGCTACCTGATAGGAGTGGTATACGTTTTGATAGCCCTTTTTCATAAGAACACGAGGGGTTTCTGATTGTATATGTAGTGCCTCTGCAATAAGCCTTGTTATGCTGTGACAGATTTAAGTGGAAGAATCATAGCAAACAAGTGTAAAATAGTGCCTGTAAAATAATTATAAACATAAAATTTTATTTTCCTAAGGCACGCTTGTCTCTATTTGATTCAACTCCAAACCTGCATGAGGATATTAATTTTGTTGTTAATTCTGAAATGAGTTTTTTTTTCCCATTCTTTACGGTCAAAATTCGAACAAGACCACGTATATTGATCATCTTAAGCAGCAGACAGCTACTATGACGTGTGCTTCATCCACAAATCATGCACTGTGTTACTAAAGGCCTAAGGTCAAATTACTCTTGATTGTTTGAAGCTCGCATAAGTCTATATACATATAATAATCTGGCATCAACAACTCAGACTATTACATAAGCAGGAAAATCAAATCAATTAGTTCTTTTTAATTAATCAGCTCTCAAAATACATTAGCGAATCATATGGCACACACAATTGCAGGCTGAGACAATCACAAATTATAACAAAGTACCAACTCTTTCAGTTGGGAAAAGAAAAATAATTTACATACAAAAGAACTCTGGAAAATGCAGCAGCAGGAATAGCCTCACATATTCAACAAACTGATCCTCAGTAGTACAAGGGTATTATGCTTAACTCTTTGATTTAGAGTGCTTAACAAGCCAATCCAGGACTGAATCAATATTGGTGGAATTCTTGCATGAGATCATATAGCAACATACCTCTCTATCAGTTACAGATTTCAAATCCCTGCAATCATTCAGAAAACACTCCAAATGAAGAAAACATGTAATGCAACGTTTCATTGAGGTAAAATTAAGAAAGAAAAAAAAAGGAGGGGTAGCACGAGAGATAAGTCTCATCCTGTTAAAAACCAAAAAAGGAAAAGAAGGAAATGCAGTGGAATATGCTTCCTACAGCAAGCTTTTTCAACCAATTAGCCAAAATGAAGGAAGACTATTTTTCGCTCTGGGAATTTTATTTGCTTACATCTGATCAGTCAAAGCCTGTTTGGAAAGAGCTTCAGGCTTGTCAATCTTGTTACCCAATACCAGCAACGGAATACCACTCAATGATGGCTTGCTCAGCAGGTCATGGATTTCACTTCTTGAAATACTAACATTATCATGATCAGCAGCATCAACAACATAACTGCACGGAAAGACATTTAAACAACTCAAAAACAAGATATTACAATAGCTACCAGGAACATTAGTAGAATCCTTCAAAATTTGTAAGGAAAGAATTCTCCCATGCCTAAGGTTTATTAGAAATAAATCTGTCAAAACCCTGATCAGGTAATTTGAACTAGCAGCTGTTCTTTAACAAACCATGGTTGGAGAAAACCAAAAGCAGCTCAACAATAAGAAGACCACCGATCTACTAGGAGCTGTATCCCATCACTTCCAAAAGTATTATGGTTATGCAAAATGATGGGCACTCAAAAAACATAAGCAGCGGAATTTGCTTGTATAAGTGAAAGTAATACTGAGCATATAGCTGGATTCGTTTACTTACATCTATAAAAAATCAATGAGGAAGGAATATTAATATCTACACAATGTAATTAAATAAGATGAAGATAGATGCATACACTATAGCAGAAACTGCACGACAGTATCTTTCCCACATACTGCGGAATCTGGGTTGACCTCCAAGGTCCCACAATTTTATAGTCACATTTCCTTTAGTCACTTTCCGCATGTTAAATCCCACCTAAACGCCCAATAGATTTTGTATTATTATCACAGATAAAAATGACGCATTAAAGTTGAAATTGGATTTGGCTTACGGCTAGGAGCTAGGAAGATGACAACTTACAGTTGGTATCATGTCTTCACTGTATCCGCCAGTCTAAGAATAACAGGTCGAACAAATATGAATAAGGCATCATATTCCATCATAGTACATGGAAGCAAAAGGATACGAAAAAAATAAGCATACAAGAACAATCACTACTTATCTACTTACTGCAATGACATTTACAAGGGATGTTTTTCCTGCATTCTGCAGCCCTATCAAAGAAAGCTCCATTTCCTGCTGAAAGAAGAGGCTGAAGGAAAAACAAGTTTAATGAGCTGATATGAGGAGTCTTTTCATAAGAGAAGGGGAGGCAAAGTAATCAAATTACAAGTGCATATGCAAACGGCAACTCCGGCGCGTGTTATAAGCCCTTTGAAAATAAAGATACAATAACTTCCAGTTCTCAAACTTTAAGCCACAGTCGAAAAGCTGAAGTAACAATTACACACAAAGGCTAAGTTGAGGGACAGAAAACAAATAGCAAGAGGTCCAGGTTGAGCAACACAGAGTGAAACTACTAAGACACGATGGAAGAAAATAATCGAAGATCTGCCGACAATTAGTCTGCTGAACCAGTTCATCTCCCGAGCCAACCCTTCGAGTTCTGAAAGTTCAGGCATAAGATGGAAGCACATAGCACATCCTCAACTGCCAAAAATCTATGAAAGGAGAGAGGGGCCACCAAACATTTATTTATAGATATATTTCACATTCTCACCTTTCATCATCTAGTCCTTTTGCTAGAGAGGTGTCCAATCATAGGGATCAGGTGAACTGACAGATCATTCGTCACCCACACAGATAAATGATGCTTCTAGTGTGTGTGTGTGTGTGTGTGAGAGAGAGAGAGAGAGGGAGCACGGGATGAGTCTGGACAATGAGTGAAATACATTAAGAAAGTTGACAAACCATATTGCTCTTGATCCCCTTTTCCACAGGTTCGGCTCTGCCTTTGTGTTTTTCATGTCATTAACTTAGAAATATAGAGTTTTGAATCGAATCTATTCAGAAATAAGATCTTTTTTCTCATGGTAGCCTGCTCCAGTCCCTTTACAAAACTTTTGTTAGTGGGTTATCCACACACTTCACATGTTTCTAGCGACTCATATGGCATCATCAAATTATACAAGTCTTGCATAAGAATCTACAATGCACTAGAACACCCTTGTTGACGATCCTTTACTCTTTCTAAGATATGAGCCTATGTGATCACCACAGTTCTCCAAGTTTCCCGATAAAAAATTCACCCTAGTAAAAATAAAGAATGTGTCTATTGTCAATAACAATAAACGCTAATCACAAAGAGTTGCAGCCTCATCTCATTCAAGTTCCTGAAACAAATGGGAGAATAGAATACCAAGTACGAGCAATCATAAATCAACATTCAACTCATAAAACTGGTAATTCCAAATCACCAGAGCACGAAAAAGTTCCCTTCAGAGGAATTGTTTGATAATGATCAAGTCAATCGGTTGAGTTGAAGTTCACTATATTATGAATCCTTTATATCTCATTCCACTCTATTTGGAGCCATGAAGGAGATTGATATTACTCTCTCTCTTCCAATTTACGTGACATAATTTGATTGCGCATAAAGTTTGAAAAATAATAATTTAAACTTGTGATTCTAAATATGACAAAAGCAAGGCAAAAGGGATTAGATTGGAAATATACCTTCGAAGCCAATTGAGCAAAGCTTCCCAAAGACCCATGGCTAACGCGAGGGTTCGAAAACGAGAGCGAGAGAGATCTGTAAAAATGTCAATATAGCTCAGAAATCTCTCTCTCTCTCACACACACACACACACACACAAAAACAAACAAACAATGTTTCTGTCTATTTTTCTTTGTTCAATTGAACCTTTGGGAAGAATCGTAATCGTGCATAGGCGATGGAATCAGATGATTATGATAGAAGATAAAGCGAGAGTAACGGATTTGCCCTTTGAATAACATGAATTTACGGAACAGCCATTGCGATTGTCGAATGTATTTTAGCTGTAGGTGTGGGACAGTACAACTGGCTAATTAGAGTTTTAATTTCGATTGGTCGGTGAATTACCAAAAAATTATTGGGCGGCCCCCTTATTCTCTGTTTTAGATTGGTCTCCAATGGAATATTTGTTTTTCTTTTTTTAAACGAAAAAACTACAAGAATAGCCATAAACATGCAATACTTACCAACCAATTAGCCATTAAGTCATACTACCAAAATTAGCCCTAAAAAATTATCAATAAAATGCAAAAAAGGCTTTTTCTTAATGTGTATGGTTTATATTCGTCGAAAACATATAAATAGGGCAATATAAAAAATTTTAAGAAAGATTAAAGGTGATTTGGATTGGTTTGGAGTCAAAATTATTATTAATGATATGCAACATGCAAAAACCTAGGCAAAATAGTTTTTTCCCCAAAGGGTATGGTTAAAATTTGTTGAAAACACATAGATGAAGCAATATATAAATTTTTAGGATGATTGGAGGTGATTTGGACTGGTTTGGAGTTAAAATTCTTACTTAAAATCGAACTCATAAATTTATTTGCAACATAATCTAACATTTACCTCACACATATATATACTTGGATATACATGGGATACACAAAAAATACATATTTAATTATATGGGAATACACAAATGATACAACTTAGATATATAGTGAGATACATATATCATCTTCTTCCATGCACCTCTTCTTCTTTTTGGAATTTGGCTCAAATTTCAACTCAACCCACCTCGAGTCTCCACTGGATCATCCTAAAATTGAGATTCAAACTCTTGAAATGTACCCAATATATCCAACAACACTATCTCAAAACAAATTCAAATTTCTAAAACTCAAATTTTCAAATTCAAGCTTAAGTGTCACGACCCAATTCTATTATAGGTCGTGATGACCCCCAGCGCCGCCGTTAGACAAGCCAACAGTGAACTAACCGCGTGATTTCTCTTTTTAATAAATTTTCAAGTTATTAAACTTTCCTTAATTTAAAAGATTTAAGAAATAACATATTTAAAATAAATAAAACGAAAGCAACTGAGTGCAATCATAACCATAGAGATGAACCAAAATCACAAGTCTACTAGTGTGTGCTGAGACCTGGTGTCACATGTGTAAGAGCAACTAGTAGAATATACAAAATAATATTAGTCTACTGCCTGAAGTGAAATAGATAGAAAATACAAGCAAAAGAAAGACTTCGGCTGCTACAGAACGGGCAGCTCACCGCGAAGTCTCGGGAATCAGGGATGTGTGCCGGACTGATATCCAGATGCACTTGCCTCAGATTCTGCACATTTAGTGCAGAAGTGTAGAGTGAGTACATAAACAACATGTACCCAGTAAGTATCTAGTCTAACCTTGATGAAGTAGTGACGAGGGGTCGACTTCGACACTTACG
The DNA here is from genome assembly GCA_005239525.1 of Nicotiana knightiana. NCBI lineage: Eukaryota > Viridiplantae > Streptophyta > Magnoliopsida > Solanales > Solanaceae > Nicotiana > Nicotiana knightiana. The sequence continues at coordinate 19,451 of ML380469.1, read as the reverse complement.
ATGGGCCAACAATATAAAATAATATGAAATTCTCATTAAACATGATATATATAAATGACAATGGAACTCGGAACAAGAAATAAATATACAATCCTTTCACTATTAGTAAGAATCAAACCATTTCTCTCATTTAACCATTTAACTTCTCACGCCAATGAAACAATATTAAATATAGTAGGGTTTCCAATAGTATTGTATTACGCACGAACTATGCCGAGGACGTACGACCCGATTCAAATATGCAGATACATACTGTGTGCACTACCGAGGGTCGAACGACACGAACGATAGATGCATCTATTAACCTGCCGAGGCGAACGGTCTGCTCCCATGAGAGTAGTGAAAATTTACCCCGCTCGCGAAATATACTTGTGATGCGGTTGAATATAAATTTCTCAAGTTATCATAATATCCCTCAAATCTTTCCAAAACTAGAAATTAAACTAGGAACTTTTAAAAATCCTCAACCTCAACTCTATTCAAGGCAATTAATAAACATAATCAAATAACGGTGTCAACAAAGCATGTTGTAAACCTAAAACTACCCGGACATAAGCATAAATAGTAGCTACGTACGAACTCTCGTCACCTCGTACATACGTAGCTCTCACAATTAGGAGAACATATTAATTAAGTTCACATATGAGGTTAATTATCTCTTACAAGATTAGAAAAGAGATTTACCTCATCTCAAAGCCTACTTTTTGGTTCAAGATTGTGCTCAAACCCTCAATTCGGTGCGGAACAATCTAAAACTAGTCAAAGAATCTAATAATAAATCAATACATGTTCAAAAGTTCATATTCCAACTATTAAAGGGATTATCGAACCCCAAATATAGGATTCCTAAAGTTCGCCCACGTGCCCGGATTCCGAAAATTTTCGAAGAAAGTTGTTACCCATACGAACTCAAATATATGATTTTCACTAAATTCCATAACAAATTTCTTGGTTAAATCTCATTCTTATTAAAAACCTAGGTTTTCACTTAAACCCATAATTTCCACTAATTTATATGTTATAATCTACCCATAAGCTATGTATTTAACTCACAATTGGTAGGAATTACCTACCTCAATTAGTTGATGAAAACCCCTCTCTAACCAGCTCCAAAATCGCCTCCAAGAAGTGTAAGAAATGAGCAAAAATGCCTAAGTCCCGTATTAAATGAAGTGGTCTGCCTTCTGAGATTTTCGCACCTGCGGTGCCACTGCCGCACCTGCGATTCCGCTTTTGCGGACCAAATTGCATAGGTGCGGACCAAGGCCAAGTTGCCTCCTCTCGCTTCTGCGCTCAGGCGATCGCACCAGCGGAAAAAGGTGTGCACCTGCGACACGGCCCGCTCCTGCGATGACTGCCTTCGCATGTGCGGTCCATCTTCCGCTTCTGCGATTGCTGGGCCGCTTCTGCGGTCAAGGGCTCGCACCTGCGACCCAAAGCTCGCAGGTGTGGGCACACAAGAACTGGTGCACCAGCAGCCCTGTTGAGTTTCAAATTCAATTCGCACACCTTCAGAATGGCACCCGGGGCCCCCGAGGCCCCGTCCAAACATACCAACAAGTTTGAAATCATAAAACGGACTCGCTCTCACCTTCAGAATGCATAAAATAACATCAAATCTAATAATCACACCCCAAACCAATTGATATCAAAATATGAGCTTTAAGTTCTTCAATTTACTCTGAACGCGCCGAAACATACTTAAACTACTCTAGATGAACACCAAATTTTTTGTGCAAGTCTTAAATCACCATACGGAACTATTCTCGATCTCGGAATCCCATTTGAACCTCGATAACACCGAAACCTACTCCAAACTAAATTTAAAGAACTTCAAAACCTTCAAAGAACCACCTTTTACTATTAGGCGCCGCGCTCCCGGATCATCCAAAACTTGATCCAAACATACATCCAAGTCCGAAATTATCATACGAACCTATTGGAAATGTAAAATCTCGATTCTGAGGTTGTTTACTCAAAACGTTGACCGAATTCAAATTACGGGTGTTCGTTGGTCGGTACAGTACGATATTTAGATATTCCGGCCCGGTATTTTCGGTTTCGGTTTATTCGGTACGGTAACTTCGATTTATTCGGTATAAATACTAACTAGTGCGTAGAGTCATAGACTATAATATTCTTAATTAAAGCACTCAAAAGTACAAAACTAAAAACGGTTGTTGACAAAAAAATTGTACAAAACCAGCAAATATCAACCTAGAGAGAGAAAATTGTGTATAAAGGAATAAATTTGGTCATTAGAAATATCTTGTCACTTACTTAGGGTTAATTGATGAACTTATAAAATAAAGGAAAATAAAATTTTAGATATTTTATATTTATATTATAATTAATAATATGTGTATTGTGTAATATAATATATATTTCGATTCAGTATCGGTAATATTATAATTAATAATATGTGTATTGTGTAATATAAAACTTAAACCAAATACCATACCGAATACCAAAATATCGAATACCAAATACCAAAATTTTCAATTTCGGTACGGTAATTTGGTATTTACCAAATTATGCACAGCCCTAATTCAAACTTAATCTTTTTTGCCAACCTTAAGGAACCAAGTATTTGATTTCAACCCGAACCTTTTCAAATCCCGAACTAACTATCCCCGCAAGTCATAAAATAGTAAAATCACATAAGAGAGTCTTATTTAAGGGATGGGGTTCTAAAAAGCATAACGACCTGTCGGTTCGTTACATTAAGTGAGCTTCAATAGCTTTCAGTAGAGTCCGAGGCCAACTAAAAATGGTTGTGATGATGAGCATCAAATAGTAGACATATAAAGGACCTTTTCTTTGTATAAACCATGAAGCTAGACAATATCTTAACACAATGTATACAATTTCTCGAAATTCCCAGTTGAATTGGATAATTAATAATACTAATAGTCTTTAAATTATTTTTAATATAATACTAATGTAATTGTACTTTTTCTTTCTTCTCTTTCTAAGAAGCATATATAACAAATTGCGCTAATATTGATAGCATTTTATGACAATTAGCTAATATTGATAATATTTATACTATTAAGGGCCAAACTGGATAGTTAGTTCTTTTAAAATTTTCTTTCCTAGTGATGTGATGATAAACAAAAGATGCTACGACATTTTGCAAGATTGAAACCTTACATCAAATCAAAGTAGTGCAAAGTATGTTATATTCCCATTGCACTATTTGGATTCTTACTTAGGCCTTGATTATAGTTTTCATCCAAGATCTCAAATCATGTTTTGTGTTTTGAATCTTAATTCACATTTAAGATAGATAAGGGACTGTTTAGTAGGATATATTAGGGAAAATAAATACATGCATTATCTTTAATGATATAAAAAATGCATAAGTACCCTATGACCGAAATTCCAACTACACACATTTTCTGCACGGGGGGTCTATTACCTCCTCAAATTATTCTAACGTGAAATAAATATCTTCTTGAATTGTTATGACCAGATTTTTCTTGGGCGGTGAAACACACTCGCATGCCATGTGTATATTTTATTACTCCTTTCTTATCTCATTATGTTCCTTGTTTTGATTTATTATTTTATTATTTTGTTCTTTCATGACAAACAACAACAACATGACAACACTGGAGATCAAAATTTTAATTCTTCGATTTCGATTTTGGTTCCAAGATGATGTTCCCATATGATAATATTTTTATCATCGTTGCTACCGATTTTGTAAGAAAAGGACTGTATATTTTCAAAAAGGAAGGAAATAAATATTAGTTTAAGTTTATGTCATAATTAATTAAGCATAATATCCAATAGAAAGTTGACACTTGTACATACAATAAAATTTAAATATATTTTTTTCTAATGCAAAAATAATAATAATAAACACATAAAATTTGGAGAAATACTCATTTAGCATAATAGTGTTGTAAATAGAGCCCAACGCCTTTCAATGGTGGCTTTGTCGGAAGAAGAAAAGAAATAAAAGGCAAAAGGCTTAAAAAAAGAGTAGTAAGTAAATGTTTTGGCTTCTCATTCTCTCTTTGAGACACACTCTCTTTGAGAGAGTAAAACACATACTTTTCCACGTCAGTATTTAGGGTGGAAATAATTCCACTACAAAAAAGCTGAGAGGAGTAATAAGACCATCGAAAAGGAAAGGTGTATAGTTGAAACTTTTGGTCATATATTTGGGGGGGGGATACTTATACCTTTTCCTGTATTATTAATCCATTGTTTGGTAATTTTTTTAATATATGTATAACTAATACCTTTATTAGTTATACACCCTATTTAGTACTATTATATACAGTCAAACCTCTCTATAACGGCATCCTTATATAACAACACTTCTCTATAAAAGTCAAGTTTTTTCGGAACCAATTTTTATGTTATGTTATGATATATGTTCTCTATAACAACACGTCGCTATAACATCTAAAATATTCGGAACAAACAAAACTGTTATAGAGATGTTTGACTTGTACATAGTAAACTATGTCATTAGCAATACCATAATTTTTAATAGATGGATAAGCATGTATAAAGATAGAACCGCCCAGTCAGAACCTTTAATAGACCAAACCAAACAGTTGATAAGAAATAATCTCATCTTAACTAATCCAACATAACTAATTCTAAAATTACTAATCTCATAATTACTAATACACCATACTCAATATTAACAACCCCAGGACTAGCAAGACCCTAAAGCAAGTCTTCAAGAATTTAAGGGTCCCAAAATTACTATTTCTCTATATATAGTATAGTATAATTTATATAATTATTTCTTATTGTTGATAAATTTATATTTTTATTTTCATATCACTGTTTAATAACTTAATTTCTTCCTCTAATTAAAATAACCAAAATAGTTTTATACCAATCTTATTTTACGTATTTACTGAATTAGTTTTCTCTATTCATTAGTCAGTCACATAACTATATCTAATAATCTAACTTATCATTTATTTTCCTCGTATAAATATAACCCTCCCCCCCCCCTTGGGGCCCAATTTATATTGTAACGACCCGACCGGTCGTTTTGAGCTCTAGCGCGCCGTTCAGCAGTTTGAGGCTGTGAGCAGCTTCGTTTCAAGTATTATGACTCGTAGGCGTGGTCGGGATTAAATTTTGGGAAGTTCGGAGTCAATTTGGAAAGAAAATTCTCATTTCGGAAGTCTTAAGTTAGAAGGATTGGCTAAGATTGAATTTTTGAGTAAACGGCCTCGGAATCAGGGTTTGAAGATTCCAGCAGGTTCGTATGGTGATTTCAGGCTTGGGCGTATGTTCGGATTGGGTTTTGGATGACCCCGGAGAGTTTCAGCGCATATTGTGGAAGTTAGCATTTTAGAAGAATTTCATAAGTCTGGGTTGAAGTGCATTTTAGTGATATTGATGTCCATTTGGGATTCCAAGACTAGGAATAGCTATGTATGGTGATTCTGGTGTTGGGAGCGCGATCAGAAGTAAATTCGGAAGTCTGTAGGTCAATTTGGAGTCATTTGGCTAAAGTTAGAAATTTGAAGTTTTTAAGAAGTCCGACCGGAAGTGAAAATTTTGATATCGGGGTCAGATTCTGATTCCGGAAGTTGTGGTAGGTCTATAATGTTGAATGTGACTTGTGTGCAAAATTTGGGGTCAATTGGACGTGATTTGATAGGTTTCGACATCCAACGTAGAAGTTGAAAATTCCAAGTTTATAAAAATTCAATTGAATTGCGATCCATTGTTTCGATGTTATTTGAGGTGATTTGAGGCCTCGAGCAGGTATGCATTATGTTTTGGAACAGGTTAGTGTGATTGGACGGAGTCTCGGGGGACTCGGGTAGTTAACGGATCGAATTTAGAGTTTGAGGAAGGACTGAAGCACCTGGTGTCTGATGCGATCGCACCTGCGCAATAAGGGCCGTAGGTGCGAGAGTCACGGGTGCAGCGTATGGCTCGCAGATGCGAGATCTGGCTGGAGCTGGGGAAGCCGCAGGTGCGGGTGCTTGGGCGCACTTGCGGGCGCGCAGGCGCGCAGGTGCGAAGGTCGGGGCTGGGCAGTGTGTTATTTTAAACCGAGGTCTTGGCTCATTTGCACTTCATTTCTTCCATGGAAGGCGATTTTGGAGCAATTTTGGAGTGGCATTTTCGGCATCTTCCATAAGGTAAGTGATTTTTTCCCATTTTGGGTTAAATATTTGGATTATACATGGATTACGCATGAAAATTTGTGGAAAGTTGGGATTTCTGAAGAAACACCAAGAATTTGTATTTTTGGATTTACCAAGAATTTGGGCATGAAATTGAAAGAGGATTATATATTCGAGTTCGTAAAGTTATGGGTAATCTTTATCTTCAAAAAAAATTCGAAATCCGGGCACGTGGGCCCGAGGGTGATTTTATCGAATTTCCAAGCGGAGTTGGGAATTTATATAATTTGAATTGTTATAAGTATTAGAGTATATTTTCATTGGTTTGCCCGTTATTTGAATATTTTTGGGGCGTTGTGCATCAATTTGAGTCATCGGAAGGGCTTGGAAGCCGGTTATGAATCTTCGGAGCGAGGTAAGTCTCCTTTCTAACCTTGTAAGAGGGAATTGTCCCCATAGATGAAATAATTAAATATATGCTACTATTTGTGGGGGCTACGTACGCACGAGGTGACGGGAGTCCGTGCATAGCTACTATTATGTTTATGTCGGGGGAGTTTAGGATCCACAAGCATGCTCTACGTGTCGTATCTTGTAATCTTAATTATAAATTTAGAATTTCTTGGCATCATCGAATTATTTAAATGGATATCTAAGAAGGTCACCTATCATTATTTAATTTATTGGTTTTCCCTTGGAAGAATATCCTCAAATAAACCCCTGATTTTCTGTTGAATGTGTGTATATATGAGTACCTGAGTCGCATGTATAATTCGCGAGCGGGGTAACTCTATTATTTATATTGACCGCGTCGCTTGTACGATTCGCGAGTGGGGGTAATAGATGCATCTATGGTTCTGCTGTTCGACCTTTCGGGAGTGCACAATTTACATTTGTCGTTGGTTCGGGTCGTTCGACCATCGGCATTACTTGCGCATGATATTTGCTGAGTACTTCCTGTGATTTTTTTAACTGTCTACTGGCCTTGGATTATAAGTTGTCAACTGAAATGACGAATATTTAAAATTTGTAAATGTGGAAGAAATTGTTATTCCTATCACTATTTGTTAATTACATATGATATCCACGCTTAGTGTCACCCTTGATTTTATTAAATTGACTTCTAGCAAGTGTCAAATTCGACCTCTTGTCACTACCTCTTCGAGGTTAGGCGGGATACTTACTGGGTACACGTTGTCTTCGTACTCATACTACACTTGATGTGCATTTTTGTTGCGCAGGTACATGTATATCTAGTGGCCCCGCTTGACGCACTGATGTGGTTGACATGGAGACTTAGCAGAGCTGCTTCTCTTGAGACGACCTGCAGCCAACAGAGTCTTCCTCAGATGTATTGTACTTTCTTTACTGTCCCATTTGTATTTTGGACGATTATTGTATCTCATTTGGTTTTTCTTAGAAAGTGTTCATGTACTTGTGACACCGAGCTCTGAGATGATTTTGGGATGTATTTGTTAATTAAATTGTTAAAACATCGCTATTTACTTAGTAAATTTTATTGATCGTATTGATCGTCGTAAAAATGAAATGAAACGTAATGATTTCAAAATACTAAAATAGGAAATTTTACTTATCTAATAAGTGTTGGCTTGCCCGACAATGGTGTCTGGCGCCATCACGACCTTGATGGATTTTGGGTTGTGACATATATGAAGGTGTTTGACTGGACATGAAGATTATGAAATAAAGGATGACTTTTGAAACTTTTGATTTAAAAAAACCCATAGGAATTTGTATGACTATAAATCATCTCATTAAGGGAAAAAAAGATTAAAGTTGAATACCAAATATAAAAAGGGGACTGATTTTAAAAAAAAAGTGTCACATAAGTTGGGATGGAGGAAGTATATTTTCTGGTGTAAGGACCCGACCGGTCGCTTTGAGTATTTGTACTTTTCTCGGTAGTTTGAGGGATCGAGTATCTCCGCACGATGTATTATGATTAGCGTAAATCGTCGGTGTTGGTTTTCAAGTTATCCGGAATTTGATTTGGAAGAATGAATTTCAAGATTTAACCTTAGGGTTGGAAGAGTTGACCAAGTTTTACCTTTTAATATTGGATCTCGGAATGGAATTTTGTGGGTTCTGTTAGCTCCGGGTGATTTTGGACTTAAAAACGCGTCTGGATTATAATTTGGAGGTCCGTAGTCGGATTTGTCTTGAAATGACGGAAGTTGGATTTTTGGGAAGTTTGACCGGGAGTGAATTTTTTGATATCGAGGTCGAATTCCGATTTCGGAAGTTGGGATAGGTCCGTAATGTCGAATGTGACGTGTGTGCAAAATTTGAGGTCAAACGAGAGTACTTTGAAAGGGTTCAGCACCAGTTGTTGAAGTTGAAGTTCCAAAGTTTCATTGATTTTGACTTGAGGTGGGATTCATCGTTTAGAGTTTGTTATGCATGAGTTGAATCCACGAGTAGGTTCGTCTCGTCATGTAGAACTTTTCTACAAAATTTGTCGCCATTTGGAGTTGATGTGATATGGTTCGGACGTCTGGTTGCGATTCTAGAAGTTCTTGAAGTTTCCTTTGATATTCATGCGTTTTGGCATCTGATTCATGATTCTAGAGGTTATTTTGATGTTTTGGCCGCTCGAGCGACTTCGCGTTGTGTTTTTAGACTCGTATGGGTGTTTGTTTGGAACCTCGGGAGCTCGGGTGAGTTTCAGATTGGTTTCAGATTTTTTTGTTCAAAGTTTTAGTTCTGGTTCTGGTGTCATCGCATTTGCGATGTATTTGTCGCAAATGTAACGGTCGCAATTGCGAAGTAGCCATCACATTTGCAAAAATTGGGCTGTTGGGGAAGATTCGCATTTGCGAAGAAACCTATCGCATTTGCGATGTGGGATTTTCCGCATTTGCGAGGGACCCTGCCGCTTTTGCGAAATATTAGTCTTCGCATTTGCGAAGTATTGAGTCGCAAATGCGACCTTGACAGGAAAGCTTCTTTTTCGCATTTGCGATATGTTGTTCGCATTTGCGAGGGTCGCGTTTGCGAACCCCCTGTCACAAATGCGACATCTGCAACTTGTTAAGTGCTGAGAATTTCGAGACTTAGCTTCATTTTGATATATTTTTAACCCTAGCTTCGATGGGAGGCAATTTTGTGAAGGGATTTTCATACCAAATCATTGGGTAAGTGCCTCTAACCAATTCTCAACTACATTTCATGATTTACACAAGATTTAATATCAAATTCATAAGAATCTAGGAAAAAATTTGGGATTTTTTGTCAAACTTTGAAAAATAGAATTTGGGATTTGAGAGTCGAATAGGACTCAGATTTGGAAACAAAATACATATTTGGACTCGTGAGGCTATGGATAGTCAAGAACTACCCTTGGACCCGGGTTTTGACTGGGCGAGTCCGGGAGTTGACTTTTGTTGACTTTTTAGAAATTGAATAAAAAATCACAACTTTATTAATTAAAATTATTTTTTCTTGCATTGTGTGATGTATTTAAGTCGTCTTTGCTAGATTGAGCCGAGCGGAGAGGAAAAGCTAAATTGAGTATTGCATTAGCCGAATTGAGGTAAGTGTCTTGCCTGACTTTGTTAAGAGAATTTTCCCTACTATTTGACACTGTTTGCTACATGCGGGGGTGATACATATATGAGGTGACGAGCATATATGCATATGCCAGGGTTAACCATGCTCGAAGGGTAAATTATGTTATAAATTGTGTCTTGTAAATTCACGTGATCTTCGTGCTTCATCCCTTACTTGATTCCTAGACACTAAGAATATAGTATTAAATGTTGGAAAGTAAGACTTAGTTCATTATGACTAGATCAAATTTGATGGAAATACTGAGATTTTATTGATGTGTTTAACTCAGTTATCACTGTGCGTAATCATTATTACATTTCTACGACCGATATTCTTGAGATACTAGATTCTATACTTGGGTTGTAGATCATTCGTGAGATTTGTGAAAATACCTGAAAAATAAGGTTCTTGCGAGTTTATTGAACCATTGTTAGCTTGGAAGTTGTGATTGAGATTCATTAAGATTATTCGTTTAAACATTCTCTTTGATGTTATTTATGTTCCTTGTCTTGTTGTCATTGTTATACACATGTTTGATAAGGAAAAATGTAAAGCACGAAGAGTGATGTCGTGCCATTATATATACATTATCATCTGGAGAGTGTAAAAGCACGAAGGGTGATGTCGTGCCATATTATTGAGAGTAAAATCACGAAGGGTGATTCCGTGCCATATCAATTATGAGTAAAAGCACGAAGGGTGATGTCGTGCCATGTTATGTGAGTAAAAGCACGAAGGGTGATGCCATGCCATTGCATTTATATCATTACGCTTTCATGTTATGGTGAGTTCATGGCACGAAGGGTGTTTCCGTGCAAGTGAGGACGAGAGACATGTATTATGTTGTGATATCCTTTTCTTGCAGATATCTTCATGTCTTTACTTTGAGTTGTTATTGTCGTGTTCATGGTTCTTATGTAATTTTTTGTTACTGTCCTGCCTTTATCCTCTATCACAATTGTTGTCGTGTTACCATGCCTTCTATTTTCTTAACTTGCCAATATCATGCCGACTTCCTGATGTTACGATTGCATCCATGTCATTTGCTTTGTTGCATTTAAGTATAGGACTTCTTCCATTTTAGTCGTTCATGTCTCTACTTGTTAACTTATAAAGATCATGAGTTCGCTTCCTTATTTGTCATATCTATCTTCATGCCTTCACAATGCTAGTTAGTTGAAGTTGCATTCCTTTTTCCTAATCGTTGTCATTACCTCTATACTTTCTGTCTAGTCTGTTACTGATGTTCTCATGTACATTCTCGTTCTTCATGGCTATTTGCGTATTTCCTACTTTGTCATTTATATTATCGGCATTTCTTCCATTCGGTTGGTACTATTTTACGCATAATTGGTGAGGATGAGATAAATGCACGAAGGGTGTTGCCGTACCGTTGGATTTGATATCTTGAGTATATTTCTCACATTATAAATGTTTCAAGGTGATTATTGTGATTTATTGATCTTCGCTCTAAGGAGAGCATTAGGTGAGATATTAATACCTGTTGAATTGTGTTTTCTTCCAGTACCCTGTTATTGTTTTGTACATTCGTTTCGTGTACTCTATTCTGTTATGTTGCAGTATAGTGTTATTTCTAGATTTCGGTACAGACTTTTATTTAGTGAGCACATTTGTACTAAAAATTCTCGTCACTACATCGACGAGGTTAGACAAAATACTTACTAAGTACATGGGTTCGGTTGTACTCATACTGCACTTCTGCAACTTGTGTGCAGACTTTTAAAATGGAGCTGCTGGCAATGTCGGGAGCTGGCCCTAAAGATGTTCGTGCATTTCAGATATAGCCACTACTTGTCCTTGGTGGCTTTAGATTTTATTAGTCTGTTTATGTTGTTTTCAACAGATCGTGTAATTAATTGTATTAGTTTGTAAATTCAAAATCTTAGAAGCTCATGATTTGTACTACCAATTCTTGGAAAATTTGTAAAAGTGCAGATATTTCTTCATTATTTTCCTATAATTTCATTTGGCTTGTCTTGTCTGTCAGTTGTCTTACCTAGCAGGTCGAGTTAGGTGCCACCGCGACTAGTGGTTTTTGGGTCGTGACATCTGGGTTCTCTCATTTCGATTGTGATGCAATCAACGTTAAGTTAGTTTAGTTTTTTGTACTTTATAAAACCAAGTTTTCATTTTTTTCATTTCACATACTCGACTAATATTTCAACAACTATGCCTCTTATTAAGGCTTTGCTTTAAGCCTCACAAAAGGCATCTTATTAAGACTTTGCTTTAGGCCTCAGATGCTATTGAGCCGCCATGATAACCCCTAAGTTCTTTCGTGAATATTATCTAAAAATCAAATCTCATGCCATCGCATCCTTAAACTATTGATTCAAACTCAACTCCCGAGCCAAGTGTTCTATCGGCAATCTAGGCCCATCCTCAACGTGTAATTGTAGATATAAATTGAAAAAACAAGTCAAATAAGTATGACGTGTAGTCAGTGCAAATACTTAACAATATTTACTCAAATTAAAAAAAATAATATATATATATATATATATATATATATATATATATATATTTATGATTAATCTTATGTAAAAAATCTTTTTAAGCTTAGTATTCTTCTTTTAACCTGTTATACCTAGTAAATGGTTATTCTCTTAATTTCTTAATAACTTCGATGGATTAACCTGTAAATTCCTAGGCATTGAAGTGGCTTTTGCTATAAATTCCTTTTGATAAGAGGATGTTTTAAACA
>MDKJ01131385.1:0-11065 GCA_005239525.1 Nicotiana knightiana | reverse complement strand
TATTACACATTCCTAATTAAACTCTAATTCTTTCCTTATCACTAATTCTTTCCTTATCAAAATCCCTACGTAAAAAGCAATTATTAGAACAGAAGAGGAATTCTACCGTTACTAAATCCGACATACAATGCCCGATGATCAAACCGAAATCTTCTTCATCAGCCTCCCTTCCGCGAGAAGAAGTTATTTGCCGCTATTCTGGAATTGAAGAAGCGACAATCAGGGATGACGTTGAGTGAAATTAAGAAGCGCAAGGCCACAACAGATCAGGATAAAGATGATGTTGAAGATTTGAAGAGGATGAAAACACATTTTGAGGAATTGTGTGATGAGGATAAGATTTTGGTGTTCTTCAAAAAGTTATTGAATGAGTGGAATGAGGAGATTGATGAGAATATGGGGAGTCCTAATCAGGCTGATCAAAACCGGAGGGTAGCTACATTTATGGAATGTGCTAGGGACTTGAATCCATTATTCAATCTGTGCAGGAAAAGGTTACTTGCTGAGGACATAAGGGAAGCACTAATTGTGATGGTTGAATGCTGTAGGAAGAGGGAATATTTAGCTGCAATGGATCGATACATTGATATATCAATTGGTAATGTGCCTTGGCCTATTGGTGTGACTATGGTTGGTATTCATGAACGTTCAGCTCGCGAGAAGATTCACACCAGTAATGTTAGTCTTGCTCATATCATGAACGATGAGACAACTAGGAAGTATCTGCAGTCAGTTAAAAGACTGGTGACATTCTGCCAACGACGTTACCCAACAATGCCATCCAAATCTGTGGAGTTCAATAGCCTTTCTAATGGCAGTGACCTGCACTCTCTGCGTGCACAAGAGGAAAGATTTCCAATAATGCCAGCATAAGGGACATCTAATATAGTTTTATTGACCTATGTATTCACAGTTCTTTTCTCTAACATGAAAACGTTAGTCTTAATTAGCTGTTGTATGAAAGAAACAATATAACAACAAACTCAGCTTAATCCCATACGTGGGTGGGGTATGGGGAAGATAGTGTGTATGAGGATCACGGAATCTTAATTGTGTTAATTTTTGTATTCTAGTGTTCCAAGCTTGAATCAAGACCAAAATATTCGTCAAACAGGAGCTTATACTAACTTGTTCGGAAGTGACAGTCATAAAACTGAGCAAAATTTTTTACACTAACACTTTTTTTTAGGCATGGACAATGAAGGATTAAGAACAAGGACGCGAATTCTTAGGGAAATCACAAACATAAGCTAACTCCAGATATATAAACAAATTCTAAGGATTAAAATAGGCAGAATAAGTGATTGAGGATTGACATAGATGACGGAATACAAAATACTTTCTCTTTATAATTTTCATTGTTCACTCCCAAAAGGAATAAAGAATAACATCAACTATAGATACAAAATTTTGGACCAGTCGGAAAAAATGTTAGCTAACTTTTGGTGGACCGGTGATGAACACAAAAGAAAGCTCCATTGGATATTTTTTGATACTATGTGCTTAACATCACCAGAGAAAAACTTTAGTTTTGTGTTTGCTCATGTCGCCTCGGACAAAACATCCTCCATTGGTTTCCAGCTTTTTTCTTCGTCATGGCTTATCGCTTTGCTTCTCTAAAAGCTATCCTCTTATCTTCCCTGCAAAAACAATGAAGACAAGAATAGGTTATATGATTTGTCATTAACTCTGTGCATTAGCACATCAGTGTTTACCAACTCGTGATCGTGGAACTAAAGAACTTTACCTAGCTTTTGCAACTTCCTCTCTGAGAGGGGGTTTCTTCTTTCCCTCCTTTTTGTTGCCACCGATTGGATTTCTGCCCTCCCGTTTTTAGTTACACCACCATTTTGTCCAACCCTTTTTTTATCTGAATGCTTTTGGACATCCTTCTTCCTCTTTTTATCAGCCGCTACTTTTTCGTTCGATTTCCCATTTGCCATTTTGCTCTGAATGCGTGCCATCCCCTTCAGCATTCTGTAGGTCGATGCTCTCAATGGTATCAGCACCTTGTATTTCTTCAGACTGAGCCGAGGGTTTTGCAGCAGATTTGGATTGCTCTTTTTTTCCAACTAAGAGGGGAAAAAAGGACATATGGGGCAAAATGTTCTCAACTGAAACAAACTTGCAGCAACTTCAAAGAAGAAATGTTTATAACCTTTCATATATTTTTACAGCTACATGTGTCAGTCCAGATTTATTTTTCAGTCCCAGATACCACAATCATTTCATCTTTCTTTTATAGGTAAAAAGTCCATAATCATTTCAATTTCCACAAGCTTAGTGAAAAGATGAAATATTTGTTTGACATGAATAAGCTAGATACCTGCACAGAGTTAAAACAGCAGCCTGAGTATTGAAGAGATGCACACAAAACCTAGTGCGTATGGTGTTCGAAGATATTAATGGCATATGGGAAAAACTATATAAAACAAGCAGAACAAAAAGGGAAAAATTATATTGAAGGAAAACAAAGGACTTTCACAGGAGAATTGAATGATATGGCTAAGGCAGAACAACTAATGTGGCATGTTCTCGTACTTCACTTCTGGCTCTGTAATCAATTTTAAGAATAGAAATCAATGACCAGTAAAGGTATAGTAGGACTTTGGATCTCTCACTTGATACTTTTCATGCTGAAGAATTTCTCATACTTCTCGTTGGTCCATAGTTCTCTCTATTTCAATAAACTGAACTTGTTGAATAATGCATTTAAACAACCTTTCAAGTAAATGCACATAAACAACATAAGATATACCCAGGCCTCCCCAAATCAAGACCACATTGCACAAGTTTAACATCTCTCTTCTTGAGTGCATAGTCTATTACTGCTTCATTCTGCAATACCCAAGTTAAACAAATAAGTAGAAATTGACATGCATACAAACACTTAGAAAGGTAATATTCTTTTTGAAGTTTAAGTTTAGAAAGATACCTCATCAACCATAATGGAGCAGGTAGAATACACTATGTATCCACCTGATTTTGAGTTGGCATCAACCATGTCAATCGCTGCAAGTATCAGTTCCTGTAAATGAAAATTGATAGTGAAACAGGTTTCTCGAAGGCAAGTAGGCAACAACAATAAGTGAAAGGGAGTATAAGATAAAAATAAACATTATGGAGCAAAATTAACACCCTCCTGCTTTGGGAGGGTGCATATAACAACACACCCAAATATAAAGGCAACTAGAATTGCAAAATCTGTCCCCTATACAACAAATAAGATCAATGAAATCAATCATTAGAAACCAAGAAGATAATGCTCAATTCTCCTGGCAACTTTAATCTCTCCATAATTACAGATTTCCAAAAACCAGTATTTTCTAACAGCCCGAGAAGTCAGATGCTGGCAATATACTTTATACAGGTTCTCTTATGAAGCATGACAAGATATCAGGCATACAACCGGTGCATTGAAATTTTCATGATTGCAAGTCTACGAATATGGATGACACAAAATCACCAACTTTACACGTCGAACTCACTAATACCTTCTGCAGTTGTGAGCAATTTTGTATATCAGCAGCAGTTTTGGAAGTTTTAACAGACTCATCCTTGGAGATTACCTGCAGAACAATGAAATTCACCTGATTAAATATGACTGCAGGCAAACACATGCGTCAAACGTTACCACATACCCCAGTGCCACTGCAGGGAGCATCCAGCAAAATCCTATCAGCAGTGTTCTGACCGAAGACTTTAGGCAGCTGAAATGATTCCCAGACAAGGTATTAGATCAGAGGACTTGACCATATATTATCACTATGTAAACCAAGAAACATAGACACGGGGCCAGCAAAATCTGTCAAATTAGTGCCTATAGCTCAATGAAATTAGTATAGAGCTACTTCAGCCAACAAGAATGAGTGCTCATTGTGGGGAAGAAGGTAGAACAACATTGAATGAAATACAAATATAAAAAAAAATGCAGCAAGTTCTAAATGGATGATTGCAAAATATCCTGGTTCTAACCTCTCTTCTATCATAGTTACAGACAATGGTGTTTGTTACCCCCATGCGATGTAAATTAACAGTGGGCGATTTAAGTCTTGACCCCTTCATCTCATTTGCATAAATAATACCTAATTTTCCAAGGTGAAATATGTCAGTTCCATTTAGAAAATGACTGAAATGGCAAATGATGTTAACCAATAATATGGAAGACAGTTTTACTTACAAGTAACTTCAAAAGCAGAACCAGGGAGAAGAGAGAAGTTAGAAAAAATATCATGGCTATATTATTATGTCACAAAAGCTTATGACAAACAACAGGCAGTATATAAGACACATCAGGAGAAGATGTTCATTCAATACAATCTATTTTTTGGAAACCAACAAAAACCTGAAAAAAATTCACTAGAGCAAGCAAACAGATTGATAGCACAAGGTAATGTAAACCACCTTGACTAAGAATGATGTACAGGAGCGCATAGTAAAATACAACGAAAGCACCCAGCATATTTTGGTTCACTGCATTAGAAATTAACAGGACAAGAAATGGAAAACAAAAATATTGACACCCAGGCAGAACTATCTATTTAAAATTCATTCACCCATTGGTATCCAGAAACTGTGTACGCAGTTCGGAGAAATGGATTTCTTCACAAAAATACCACAAGATTAACTGCAAATGAGTACATACCACTATTTTTCATCAGTGCAGCAACATAAGTTGTTTTGCCTCCAGGAGCAGCACTGCACCATGTACAAATTGCCCAATTTAGAAGAAGAAGTTACCAAAAGAAGTCCACTTTTCTGCTTACTGAACTAACAATTAAACAGTCCGCAGAAATTGTTTTAGTTTTTGGAATCATAAGTGGTGTGGGGAGGATGCATTGAAAACTTCATTCCCTCATGTATTCAGAGCTTCAAATCAGAGAGAGTTGACGGTTCACCAGATTCGCAAGGAACATGAGGGGAAAGTAGTACGGGATCTCACGTTCAGAAGGAACCTTCAAGATTTGGAGATAGAGGAGTTCCAAAGTTTGTTGGAGTTGCTATACAGGCAAACCAGGCCCCAGTCTAATGGTGACTCATGCAGATGGGCATTGAGGCATGATGGTTTGTTCACACTCAAGTCCTTCCACCAGAGTTTGTTGGTGAGAGAGGAGGCATTTTTCCCACACTTATCGATTTAGATTCCTAGGGACCTAGGAAGGTGTGCTTTTTTGCAGGGTTGGCAGCAAGGGGAGCGATTTTGACAGCTGACAATCTGAGGAAGAGAGGTTTACACACATCAGCTGGTGCTATATGTGTAAATGCTCGGGGGAAGAAGCTGATCATCTTTCGTTGCACTGTTCTGTGTCATCGGGCTTGTGGAGGGTAATCTTGAACTATTTTGGTATTCAATGGGCGATGCCAGGCACTGTTGGAGATTGCTCCATTAGCACTCATGTGGGTCATTTTGAGGGAGAGAAATAGGAGAGCTTTTGAGGGGATTAAAAATAATTTTACACATTTAAGGAATAAGCTTTTGTCTTTGATTGCTTTTGGTTGCACCGATGTAATCCCTACTTGTACAGATGATTGGGTGTCTTTTGTAGAGAACCATATTTTGATGAAGATTCTCTGCCTATTGATATACCTCTTGTATACGTGAGTTTCTCCCTTTTTTAATAATGTTATTTTCCTTATCAAAGAAAAAAATTGTTTTAGCTGCACACTCAAAAGAAAAAATATTATAAATGGATAACTTAAACCTAAGATAGAAAAAGCTGCTGATTTAAAGAAAGAAAAGAGAAATTACAAGTGAAGAGGAACAGAAGATGCTTTATTTTTCAAAACAGCTTTTTCCTAGACTATCTAAATATGCACCGGACAACTCTTTCAGCAATCAAACTTGTTAAAATTCTCACTGATACATAAATGATGATGAAAAGATGATCAAAAAAGATCTCAATTAAAAACTAACTGAATAGTGAAAAATTCAATGACAGACAATCGAAGCAAACATTTTGTAGACAAAATTATTTACTTATGCCATATCAACAACACGTTCATTCTCCTGAGGGGCAAGGGCCACTACGGGTAGAAAAGAACTCAGTGGCCGGGCCGGATTTAGGGGCGGAAGGGTGTTCACCCGAAACCCCTTCGCCAAAGAATTATACTATATGTAAGGCAAAATTTATTTTTTACCTCTATATATATATGATGTTTTGAATCCCTTGACATAACTCAAAAGCATAGCTTAGTGGTCAAGGGGGTTCAAAACCTTTGTAAGTTCATTGATTCTATTACCACCAGCTACAACCTTTTTAACTTTTTCCTTTTTTTGAACCACTTGGCGGTAATCCTGCCTCCACCACTGACTATGAGCAAAGCCATCTTTTAAAGTGTAATGTCAGGATATCATATAATGACCAGCCATTATAATGACCAACTGGAACTTGAGAATCATACACAACTAGTCCAACCTACAATATAATGCTGAATTTTGAAATAAGGATACATATGAAAATAACATCCAAATTGATACCTAAATAATGGGTCAATCCAAAGAAAACGCAGTGAATCACAGTTAAGCCTTGTACCTTTGACCATTTGCTTAATGGGTCCAAATTGACACCTCTGTTAAGAAGAATACCAGCTAATCCTTCTGCGAGTCTGAAATTCCACCAAAGCAATACACTATGAGTCGACCATCAGAGCGACAAAAGTTAAGGATAGAAAGAGGCAGAGAAAAACATGACCTTAAAAGTGTTTGTCCGTAGAGAAATCAGCCGGGGCTTCTCAAATGCTTCAATAATTTCAATCAGCTCAACAGGGGGAAACATGTGCAGTAAGGTAACATATCATTCACATTGAAATGAAAAGTGCAACTTGAAAAGGAAAAGGTTGCAGAGTTTAGACTAGTTTGAGTTAGAAATTACCTCCACTAATGCTTCAATCAGAAAATCATTGTATCCATAATATGAACTCAAGTCCCTTTTAAGTTGATCAACGTAATCCTTACGTGTCACACCTTCTTGCCTCAATGACTTCAAATTTGAAAGCACTCGGACAACTGCATTTATTTTTATTATATTTCAATGATAAACTTACCTCTCCAAAGAAAAATAATACAGAAAGGGAAGATGAAGGAAAAAAAAACTCACTCTCCTTTGGAGATTAGAGAGATCCGGGGGTCTGTGTGTTTCTTCTTAGAGCTCCTAAAATACGACATGTTTATTTTTCCCTTCATGAGTGTCAAACTTCTAATCAAGAAGCATAACATTAGGCAAACCTCAGTAGTTGGCAGTCTGAACTCATCAGCTTCTTCTTTAATATTGAGCTTCAGTTCTGCTTCAGCTTCCTCCACTTCTCTTTCCCTTTCCACATCGATAGCTTTTGACTTCCTTACAAGATCAGTATCATCTGCATCTGAATCAGAATCTACATCTAAATATCTGAATTAACATCTGAACCATCATTTGCAACATAAATGCCAAAACAAAGAAGAATGGCTAGTGAGTCATAAAATCATGGCGGATGGCTAAAATTACAATATGGATGCACTAAGTGACAGTACCGGCATCACCGTTTGCTAATATATCGGCAGCAAAGGGGTCATCCATGTTCCTGTTGTTCTTCATCACGAAGACCTCCATCATCGTCTTCATCCGTACCTTCATCGTCACTAAAAAGATCCTCCTTTTCTAGTGGCAAAGGTTCCTTCTTCTGCTTCTTCTTGATAGGGGGTTTCCCTCCCACTATCTTTGGGACCAGCCATTTAAGCTACAATGCAACAAAAAGGTGTCAACATCAAGCCACCCCTAAGTTAAGAATCTTTACCTCAATGGATTCAGATAAGCATAAGCCAAATGTACCTGCACTTCTTACTTTGTGACAAAATAAAAACCCCTTGATGCCAAAGTGTATAAAAGCTTCCTAATTTACATCCAATTAACTTGTACCACAAAGCAAAATCCTTTTTTCTATAATCTACAGTACTTAAATATTATTGCTACATGTTAGCACTTAGCAGCGCTGCAGCAGTGAGCACCAAACTGCGTGTAACTCACCAATGGCTTTTGCAGTTAGTTAAATTTTCTTATTAAGACGAAAACTAGAACACAGTCACAAATTTATACATATATTACTAATTAATATTTATAACATAAACAACTTAACATTGAAAAATAAATAAAAACCTTCTGAAAGAGAACTTATAAGAAGGAAAAGAGAATGTGTAACGTTCCTTACTGAAATACCTCTTTAACCAGTGTTTCTGGGCTGCGAATGACAAGAGAGAGAGAGTTTGTAGGTTATTTTTGTGCTTCGATACTTCCAACAAAATATTTGTTGTTTCCTTTAAACTAAGGTCTCATATAGTTAGTATGCTTAATGTTCAAACAATAATAGTGACATTTTCTCATTACAAACAATTTAGTGTTCAGCTTCAGTTATTTATATATATACATATGTGTGTGTATCAATCAATTAAATTTGTCTAGAAGAAGAAGAAATTATGTAATGTACGTTAAAGAAGATACAATATTGATTTATCATATTAACGTAATAGTTGAATTCAAAATAATTGAGTATCTTCTCGAAGATGAACAATTTAATATGAACGTGCAAGTTTGCCCTGCGTTAGCAGTAGCAATACTTAGCAAGTCTTACATGGACAACTTTGCAACTAATTGTAGTTGGTTTGGAAATACTTATAGCCTATTATTTAGGATAAGAACTCTTAATGATTTACAAATCCTATGTTCTTTATTAACATATCCTATGGTTATTTTATACGTTGAATTTGAAATCCTAGGTTTAATCAAATTTTCCTCGCATATGGTAGACTTTATCCTTTTGTAATTGCTACAAATTCCTTATAAAATTGATTATCTATATTTTAATCAAACATATATATACACCATCAAATAATAAAATATAATGACGACAAATGCCTATTACAAATAAAGAATACAACATACTTTTAACCTGATTCAAATCTTCAAACACTATGCCAGGCACCATATTCCTTCTGGATATTGGATACAAATTTAAAGTAATTTTTTACCAACTACCATTTCATAAATTGTACAAATATAAAATATGATATTTTAATTATTCTCAACTTATTAAGCCCCACTATAACTAATCAGTATAAAAAAACAATTTATGGATTAAGACTAAAGCAAAAACTATTACCGATTTGAGTTACAGTAAAAGTTTTATATCACGTTATGGTATTGTGAATTACTCTTAACTTCCTAGTTTTTGTGTTCTAGCTTTTCTTGGCTCTCTGAATCTTCAAGATTCAAAACCTATATTTGATAAAGCCATAACATACCCTAATGCTCCAATGCAAAGTGCTTCTCAAACTCCTTAACTTGGTTTACGGTTAAATTTCTTCTAAAACAAAAGCGAAAATCTAAAGAGGGCGGGCGTAGCACGTTCTTTTTTGGACACATAGGCTATTACAAACTTCTAATCGTTGAACAAATAATTCCTCTCCAATAAAGGATTTTAACAATAAATATGAAATAAGAATTCTATTTATAGTTAAATAACCAACAATATCCCAAAAATTTATGAAATTAATATATGACTGCATTACAATTTGATCCAAAAATAACAATAAATATGAAATAAGAATTCTATTTATAGTTAAATAACCAACAATATCCCAAAAATTTATGAAATTAATATATGACTGCATTACAATTTGATCCAAAAATAACAATAAATATGAAATAAGAATTCTATTTATAGTTAAATAACCAACAATATCCCAAAAATTTATGAAATCAATATATGACTGCATTATAATTTGATCCAAAGATGCAAAACTAAAATTGCATCTCTACTACAGAGTAAATATAATGCATCATTGTCACGACTCAAAATTCATCTAGTCGTGGTGGCACTTAATCCAACCCGCTAGGTAAGTCGTTAACAATTAACCAATTCCAGAAAAGTTACAATTAAATAGAAAAATTACTGAATCTTATACATTTTCCAAGGAATGGTAGTACAAATCACGAGCTTCTAAGAATAGAGTTTACAAAGCTGAAATGAAATAAATATATAGTCTGTTTGAAAAGGACATAAACAGAGTTTTATAAATCTAAGGCTACCACGAACAAGAGGAAGCTACAACCGGGACGCAGGTACATCTTCAATCCAGCTCCCATCGAACACAGCAATATCAGCAGCCAACATCTACACACAAGGTGCAGAAGTGTAGTATAGCACAACCAACCCCATGTAATCAGTAAGTAACAAACCTAACCTTAGATTGAAAGCAGTGATAAGCTGACACAAGGTCGGGTCCAATACCAATATCCCACAACAGTTCATAACAGCATAATACAAGTAATAAAAGAGGTATCTCTGAAGTAAAAATGCTCTGCTCGTTCACAGTTCCAGAAAATAGTCATGTTTTTCAAGTATCTCAGTGAAAACCCAAATCTTTTATCGAATATGGAAAAAATAGTAAGTTTGAAAACTGAAATTTTTCCGAATATCATTTCCACAATAAATAAGATGTTTCATTTTCTTTCCAGATAGTAAGTGTAAAATACTCCCTATGCCCACATATCAATGTGTGTAAAAAGTCATGAAAGACGTGATACCGTACAACATGAGAAAAAATGCATCTTTATATCTGGATGTCATGTGTGCATGTCAATGCCATGTATCTCGGAGATGAATCACGTACTCACACTCTCAGAGTACTCAATCTCACTGTCTCACACTTTCTACTCATCATGCTCAACCACTCAGTACTGTATATGTCTCATACGGCTCAGGGAAGATCCATTCCGAAATATATACATCACTGGCCATCAGTCACTTAGTACCGAGGAAGGCCAATCCGGCCCCAAGGAGAAGATCCATCTCTAGTTATATAAGTGCTTCGGACAAGATCCATGTTCAGGGAAGATCCATGTCCAGGGAAGATCCATCCCTCAATATAATCAACCATGCTCACTGTGAACACCCAATTTTTGTCCCGCATGGAAATTACTCCTAAAAATAATCAAAAAATAATTTTAATAAATTTTAGGAACTTTTGTTTATTTAGTTGCATTTCATGCATGTTTACTACTTTAAAATTATAGAAAAAATCATAAAAAAG
>ML380462.1:49976-78779 GCA_005239525.1 Nicotiana knightiana | reverse complement strand
CTTAGTGACAACTTTGAATGTGACGGCCTCGACCCATTTCGTGAAATAGTCGATAGCAACCAAAATGAATATGTGCCCGTTTGAGTCCCTTGGCTCGATTGGCCCAATTACATCCATTCCCCAAGCAACAAATGGCCAGGGTGCCGACATAGGATGCAGTTCTGAAGGTGGCGCATGGATTAGGTCGCCATGTATTTGACACTTATGGCACTTCCAGACGAAACAGAAACAATCTTTCTCCATGGTCATCCAATAATATCTAGCCCGCAAGATTTTCTTTGAGAGGACGTACCCATTCATGTGGGGGCCGCATACTCCTGAATGGACCTCGCCCATGATCCTTTTGGCTTCTTTGGCATCTACACATCTTAACATATTTAGATTGGGATTCCTTTTATACAGTATTTCCCCACTTAGGAAGAAACTGTTGGCGAGCCTTCGGATGGTTCTCTTTTGGTCTCCGTTGGCCTGCTCGGGACATTATCTTGTCTTCAAAAATCTTTTAATATCATGATACCATGGTTGGACATCGAGTTCTACTTCGACCGTGTTGCAATAACCATGTCTTTCCTTGATTTGGATCTCCAATGGGTCTATGCGAACGTTACCCGGATAGGGCAGCATTGCAGCTAAGGTGGCCAGCGTATCAGCTAACTCGTTGTGGCACCGAGGAATATATCTAAACTCGACGGCTTTAAATTGCTTACTAAGATTCTCCACATGCTGTCTGTAGGGAAGGAGTTTAACATCCCGAGTTTCCCACTCTCCCTGAGCTTGCTTAATGATCAAGTCGGAGTCTCCCATGATCAACAACTCTTCTACATCCATGTCAATGTCCATGTTCATGCCTATTATACAAGCTTCATATCGGCAGTATTGTTTGTGCAGAAGAAACGGAGGCGGGCCGTGGCAGGGTAGTGTTGCCCTGTGGGTGAAATCAAGATTGCCCCTATCCCAATACCTTTCGCATTGGCTGCTCCGTCGAAGAACATTTTCCAGGTGCCAGCGCCTTCCGAGATTACTTCGACGGAGTTGATCTCTTCATCCGGAAAATAAGTGCTCAAGGGCTGGTATTCATCATCAACCGGATTTTCAGCTAGGTGATCGGCCAATGCTTGAGCTTTCATAGTTGTGCGAGTGACATAGACAATATCGAATTATGTGAGCAAGATTTTCCATTTCACTAAACTCCCGGTGGGCATTGGCTTTTGGAATATGTATTTCAAAGGATCCAGCCTCGTGATGAGGTAGGTGGTATAAGCCAATAAATAATATCGGAGCTTCTGAGCAACCCAAGTTAGAGCGCAGCAAGTCTTTTCTAACTGAGAATACTTGGCTTCGGCTTGTAAACTTCTTACTTAAGTAATAAATGGCCTGCTCTTTCTTTCTTGTTGCATCGTGTTGCCCGAGAACATACCCAAAGGAGTTTTCTAGCACCGTCAGGTATAGGAACAGAGGTCTCCCTGGTTCTGGTGGGACTAGCACTGGAGGATTTGACAGATATTCTTTTATAATGTCAAAAGCATCCTGGCACTCGTCTGTCCATTTGATGACCGCATCTTTTTTCAATAGCTTGAATATAGGCTCGCATGTGGAGGTCAACTGAGCGATGAACCTGATGATGTAATTCAACCGACCCAACAGACTCATGACTTCCTTCTTGGTTCTTGGGGGTGGGAGATCCCGGATAGATTTTATCTTTGTTGGGTCCAGCTCGATACCCCGTCGACTGAACTTAAATCCCAGTAATTTTTCGGATGGAACTCCGAAAGCACATTTGGCTGGGTTTAATTTCAAATTATATCTGCGCAGGCGTTCGAAGAATTTCCTCAAATGCTGCACATGGTCACTTTGGGTTCTGAACTTAATGATCACATCATCCACGTACACCTCAATATCCTGATGCATCATGTCGTGAAATATGGAGGTCATGGCCCTCATATAAGTCGCCCCAGCGTTCTTTAAACCAAACGGCATGACCCGGTAACAGTATGTTCCCCAGGGTGTAGTGAAGGCTGTCTTTTCTGCATCTTCTTCATCCATCAACACCTGGTGATATCCGGCATAGCAATCGACAAAAGACTGTACCTCGTGTTTGGCACAATTGTCAACTAGGATGTGTATGTTCGGTAGTGGAAAATTATCTTGGGACTAGCTTTATTCAGATCCCGGTAGTCGACACAAACTCGGACCTTTCCGTCTTTTTTAGGCACCGGAACCACATTGGCTAGCCAGGTGGTGTATTGGACCACTCGGATTACTCCAGCCTTTAGTTGTTTAGCGACTTCTTCTTTGATCTTGTCACTCATGTCTGTTTTAAATTTCCTCTGCTTTTGTTGGACAGGTGGATGACCGGGGTAGGTTGGCAATTTATGTACCACCAAGTCCATACTTAGTCTCGGCATGTCCTCGTAGGACCAAGCAAATACGTCTTTGAATTCAAATAGGAGTTGAATCAAGGCGTCTCTAGTCTTTTCATCTGTGTGGACACTTATCATGGTTTCTCGAATCCCTTCTTCATTGCCCAAGTTAACGGGTTCTGTTTCATTTAAGTTTGGATTAGGCTTATTCTCGAACTGTTCCAGTTCTCGATTTATTTCCCTGAAAGACTGTTCTTCGTCATATTCCAGTTCTTGATTCATTATTTCGAGGTTAGACGACGTATTAAGATCAGGGCACGAAGTCCGCAAGCATGTCATGTTTTTTAAAGCCGCATTATTAGGACTGAAAAAATAAGAAAAGTAAAAAAAATCAGAAAGAATAGTAAACGATGAAATTTTGATTTCATTTCATTGAATTTGAACATATGAGGGTTTACGTCGAAATTTAAAGGCAAGAATTTAAAAAGAAACTTGAGTTACACCCTGAAATAACTCATAGTGCAGAAAGGATGGCAAAAGCTGAACTACCGGGACTCCCGCATGACGGGGAATAGAGTAGCCTCCCAGTTTTGTAACTTGGCGTCAGGCCCCATATACTGTACTTAGGCACTGCTGGATCCCTCCCCTGGTTGGACCATATGGGTCTCATACAGCATCTGCCTCATTGCTCCGCATATTTCTTCTATTTCTTCGGCCGTGAAAACCTCTTCCTCCTCCTCCACGTATTTTGTCTTGACAAATGATGCGGTGATGTGTGGGATCGGCTGAGGCAATACCCAACCATTTTTTCTTGCGTTGTTCAGCCCATTGTTCATCATCGGGGGTAGCTTGAAACCATATGCCAAAAAACTTTGTAATAATAGGCAAAGTGACGGGTTCTTTAATGCCTTGCAAGGACACCCCGAGCCTTTTTCCTGGTGCGTACCCATGTTTGATCATGTCGTTGGCGACCATAATTGACGCATTTGATAGGAAGGGTTGAGGGCACGGGGTTCCTTCCTCATGTTGTTCTGCAACCACAATCTCGAAAGCCTGGTAGACTATGTGCTCGATGCCCTCTCTTGCATCCAGGCATGGGGCTAATGGGTCCCTGTAAATAGATTGCTCGTCTTCCCCATAGACCACGATTTCCTGGTCCTCATATTCGAACTTAACCATCTGGTGGAGAGTAGATGGCACTACCCCTGCCGTATGGATCCAAGGCTTTCCCAGGAGATAATTGTAGGAAGTATCCATATCCATGACCTGGAGTGTCACTTCGAAATCTACAGGGCCGATTGTCAAGACCAAATCAATCTCCCCGATCGTGTCTCTCTTGATACCATCGAATGCACGGACGCACACATTGTTGGGCCTGATTCTCTCAATCCTGATCTCCATTCTTTGTAAGGTCGATAGAGGGCAAATATCAACCCCAGATCCACCGTCCATCATGACTCTTTTCACGTAGTAACCTTCACATTTAACAGTTAGGTGGAGAGCTTTGTTGTGGGTGGCCCCCTCCGGGGGAAAATCATTTTTGCTGAATGAAATTCGGTTGACCTCAAAAAATCGTTCTGCCATCCTTTCCATTTGGTCGACTTTGGTATTGGCCAGAACGTATGCTTCGTTGAAGGTTTTGATTAGGATCTTCTGATGCTCGTTTGAATTTACCAGCAAGGACAGAAGCGAGACTTGGGTGGGGGACTTTCTGATCTCCTCGATTATGGCATATTCAGAGGTTTTCATATACTTGAAGAATTCTTCTGCCTCTTCGAAAATGATCGGCCTTTTGGGCTGAAAGCATTTCAGCTTGCTCCGCAGTGCTGGAGCCCTCTCCTGGTTGGACCATATGGGCCTCTTACAACATCTACCTCATTGCTCCGCATATTTCTTCTATTTCTTCGGCCGTGAAAAACCTCTTCCTCATCCTCCTCCACGTATTTTGGCTTGACAAATGATGCAGTGATGTGTGGGATCAGCTGAGGCAATACCCAACCATTTTTCTTGCATTGTTCAGCCCATTGTTTATCGTCGGGGGTAGCTTGAAACCCTATACCAAAAAACTTTGTATTGATAGGCAAAGTGATGGGTTCTTTAATGCCTTGCAAGGACACCCCGAGCCCTTTTCCAGGTGTGTACCCATGTTTGATCATGTCATTGGACACCATAATTGACGCGTTTGATAGGAAGGGTTGAGGGCACAGGGTTCCTTCCTCATGCTGGTCTACAACCACAATCTCGAAAGCCTGGTAGACTATGTGCTCGCTGCCCTCTCTTGCTTCCAGGCATGGGGCTAATGGGTCCTTGTAAATAGATTGCTCGTCTTCCCCATGGACCACGATTTCCTGGTCCTCATATTCGAACTTAACCATCTGGTGGAGAGTAGATGGCACTGCCCCTGCCGCATGGATCCAAGGCCTTCCCAGGAGATAATTGTAGGAAATATCAATATCCATGACCTGGATTGTCACTTCGAAATCTACAGGGCCGATTGTCAAGAACAAATCAATCTCCCCGATCGTGTATCTCTTGATACCATCGAATGCACAGACGCACACATTGTTGGACCTGATTCTCTCAGTCCCGATCTCCATTCTTTGTAGGGCAAATATCAACTCCAGACCCACCATCCATTATGACTCTTTTTACGTAGTAACCTTCACATTTAACAGTTAGGTGGAGAGCTTTGTTATGGGTGGCCCCTTCCGGGGGCAAATCATTCTTGCTGAATGAAATGCGGTTGACCTCAAAAATTCGTTCTGTCATCCTTTCCATTTGCTCGACTGTGGTGTTGGCCGGAACGTATGCTTCGTTGAGGGTTTTGATCAGGATCTTATGATGCTCGTTTGAATTTACCAGCAAGGACAGAAGCGAGACCTAGGTGGGGGACTTTCTGAGCTCCTCGATTATGGCGTATTTAGAGGTTCTCATATTCTTGAAGAATTCTTCTGCCTCTTCGGCACTGATCGGCCTTTTGGGCGGAAAGCGTTTCAGCTTGCTTTTGCTTAGCTCTTCCGGGTCGAGGTATTTCTCTGAAGAGTTTATATCGCCAGTTTCCCCAGTAATCTCTTTCCCTGTGTATGCACCACCCTCCTACGGTAATTCCATGGGACGACAGTAGTATTCTTTATGGGAGTTTGCAACGCGCGGCTAATAACCACGGGCTCGTTCAGCCTGGGTGAAATTATTTGCCCCAGCTCCGCATACGTCCCTTTCGGGACATACATTTTTGGGCCATTCATTATTGCCTTGTTGAATTGTAACCTTCTGGGAGGGCTCAACACACTTTGTTCCTTCCTGTGTGCCTTGGGTATGTAAAGTACAGTGTCTTTAGAGGGTCCCTTATTTGTTCCAGTCTCAGCCTTTTCCGTGACCTGGGGGACGGGGTTACTCTTTTTCATCTCCTTAACTGGTTTGGGTGCCTCCTTGGGTTTTCTTTCTACATCTGTGATGGCGATGATAGCCTTTAGAGCTGGATTGAAATCCTGGTCCTCGCAAATCATGCCGATGACGGGCCCATGATTGTGAGCGGGCAGTGGATTGTTCGTCACATTGGGAGCTTCTTCGTCCCTTAAAACCACTTTCTTTTGTTCTATAAGGCTTTCCCCGGCCCTTTTGAGGGTCCAACAATCCTCTGTGTCATGCGCTTCTGCTCCAGAATGGTAAGTACAACTGGTACCCCGTCTATATGAGGGTGATTGGGGATTCTGTCCGTTTGGAGGTACGGGTTGCAGGAGTCCCATCTGGACCAACTTTGGGAAGAGGCTGGAATACGGCTCTCTGATGGGAGTGAAATTAAGTCTCCTTGGTGGTTCTCGGGGATAGGCATTGTACGGGTAGCTATGGCGTTGATTATATGAAGCTAGGGGACGATGGTTATTTTTTGGGGGCGGAGTTCTATTCTGATTGTATTATTATTGTGGCCTGGGATGTGGCTGAGCGTTCATTACCGCATAGGTAAAAGGGGGCAAAGAATAAGCTGCATCTTGGTGAGGATAGTAATGTTGGGAAGCTTTGGGAAATGAGCGTGGGTATTGTCGAGGCTTCCTGACATCGGAAACCATCATGGCCCCTTCTTCTTTCTTTTTCCTGTTGGCTGCAACCCCAGATCCTCTTTGGATGGCCTGAGAGGTTGCTCTTATGGCGGATTGGCTCAGGATACGACCAGTTTTTAGACCATTCTCCACCATTTCTCCAATTTTGATTGCTTCCGTGAATGGTTTGCCCATCGCGGACATCATATTCTGGAAGTAATCAGCTTCCTGTGCTAGTAGAAAGACGCTGACCATTTCAACCTCATCCATCGGAGGTTTGACCCTAGAGGCTTGCTCACGCCATTTGATGGCGTACTCTATGAAACTCTCTGAGGGTTTCTTTTTGAGATTGGATAGTGAGTTCCTATCGGGAGTGATGTCCACATTGTATTGGAATTGCCGAACAAAGTCCCATGCCAAGTCATCCCATATGTGCCAGCGGGATATATCCTGGTCCATGTACCATTCTGATGCAATCCTCGTCAAACTTTCTCCAAAATATGCCATGAGAAGTTCCTCCTTCCCACCTGCTCCCCTGAGCTGGTTGCAGTACCTTTTCATATGGGCTATGGGGTCTCCATGTCCGTCATATTTTTCGAACTTGGTGGTTTTGAACCCGAGAGGCAAATGGACTTGCAGGAACATGCACAAGTCCGCATAGGAGACATTTTTCTGCCCGCTCAGCCCCTGTATATTTTTGAGGCTCTGTTCAATACTCTTGATTTTTTGAGTTATTTCTTGGTTCTCGAAGCTTTTCTTATCCTGTCCCAAAGTGAACTCAGGCTGAGTTTGTTGGGGATATGCATTGGGAGTAGCATGAGCGGTATCCTGATGGACGGATGATGTTTGGAATGTGAATGTTGGCGGCTCGAAACTTGGCCCGGAGATAGTTGGTGGGGCTGTGGCGGAGATTGGTGGTGCGGTGAAAATGTTGGAAGACACACCAGAAAACAAGGCCTGGGGGCGAACCTCAGAAGGCCTTCCGGCAAAGTGAACCGACATAGTTGGATATCCAAATGGCGTGGTTGGGTAGCTTATGGGGATGTTGGACGTCCCTCCTGCCCTAGTATTATCTCTGGGAAACTCGGGATGGTACTGGGTGGTTCCCTACCATTGGACCATGCGTCCCACATTTCCAGCATGCGACAACGTAGAGTTCTGTTCTCTTCAGCTGTTGCGGACTCAGATGTTGGGATGGCTGGATTTAGGTCTTCCATGGAAGAGTTGACGATTGGCAAGTGACTTTCAGATGTCATTTCTATGCTCCCTTTTGATCTAGTGAAGTAACGATGGGAAGCCAGGTTACCGCAAAACCAACCACCTTAAAATACCTTAAGATTGAACCAACAAAACGTTAGGTTGAAACCTTTGTCACATAGGCAATCGCACGTATGAGGTATGCAATGCACCTGATCAATTTAAATGCTTTTCTATATGTTTTTGAAACAGTTGTGTACTTCATCCCGGCTTTATCTCTATCTCTTGGTTTGTTTTTCTTTTTATCATTCTTGCTCTTCCTTTTTTATTTCTTCCGCTTTTTTATTCCTCGCTCGGTTTCCTTTCTTATGGTTATGATCGAATCCTATGTGGATTTCCTACGTATCACGGCGCCGCGTGAATTAGATCATCATGTAGTTCACGCTAGCAAAACCCAAAGAAATGCATATTTTTTCTAAAAGCTTCATTCTAAAAATTTCCATTAATTAAATAAAACACTTCTGATTTACAGAACAACTTGCAGCCCATTTTTGGAATTACAGAGTTTGCAAAACAGACTTGACACATATTTTCTAAAAATATAAAAACTAATGTGGACTCAAGACATGGCTACGACTAGAAAAGTGAAATACAGACTCGAAAAACATCAAGAATACATTAGTGCTTCCGTTGCTCCAGGGGCCGGTGGGGCATCATTCGGCCTTGCCACGGGCCTGCGTGCTATGTCTTGTCGGAGGCAGTAAAGGTCGTCCATTATCTTGTGGACGAAGATCATAACTGCTGAGAAGAAGGTGGTCCGAGTCATATCTTCGCATTCCTGGCATCTGGTGACGATGTAGTCAGCTATCTCTTGGACCCTTCGCCTGATGATACCCTTCTCTTGAAGCAGGCGCCCGATTTGCTGGGATCTCGCCTCTAAAGTCTGGGCGCCTNCATCAGTTCTGCTTCTCTCTGGGTTCTCAGCAGCTGTTTTCAATTCCTGTATCTGAGCCCAGAGGACTTCATTTTCTTGGGCTAATCTATTTTTCTCCCCTTCAATTGTGGCAGTATGTAGAATGTTTTCAAACTTGATTCCCTGACCTGCGCCTCCAACTTGCTTATGGTGGCTCGGTAGCTGTTCTCCTTTTCTAACCAAGTCCAATGCTCTTGAGTTTGCTCGGTGAATTGTTGTACGCGGGGTGTCTTTGCGGGTCGTTCTTTCTCTTGATGCTCCCTGCCTCTTACATCGTACCAAGAGGTGTAAGCGGGCTCCACTTCCCCTTCGGATAAGTCTCTCACCTGAGTTTGACGTTCTAAAAACCAGCACTCATTCCAGATTTGACGGACCCTGCCTTCAGGAAATGCAGCTCTTGGGCATAACTCAATGGCTTGTTGGCTTAAATCCTCGTCATGGGGAACACCCTGTTGTCTCTCCAACTGGCGTAAGACCCGGTGTGGGGCATATGGTTGAATGCTTCGCAGGCCCATTAACAGGAGATAGCAAACCTCAGCAGACATATTGATAACCTCACTGAAAGGGAGCCACCCGAACGTCCACTCGATTTGGTTGGCAGTCAGTGAGCTCAAGTATGAGTGCCAAGCTTCCGTGCCCTCAGGAAATTGGTGGCCTTTTACCCGAGTACTATATTCCTCGATGCAATTCAAACCGGTTAAACCGTAGTTCATGTAGCCTAGGCGGTGACAGAGGTGCTCGATCAGCCAGATTTGTAGAAGCAGGTTGCACCCTTCAAAGAACTTTCCCCCAGATTGGCAAATTGTCAGAGCACAGTAAATCTCGGCTAAGACCATCGGTATAAGTGTGCCATTGGAATTTTTCATCATGAAATTTGCTATTCCCACAAGCCCGATGTCTATGCATCAGTCACTTCTTGGGAAAATCAAGTTGCCCAAGAATGCTACCACAAAAGCTAGCCCCCGACGGGCTTCCCATTTAGCCTGATATTTGTGAGTTAGACTAGTGTTGTTAGCCTCATAACCCTGGGGATCTCCATAACATCTGTAAAGAAAATAGAAAGTGCAGAAACCTTCGGACAGGTTTGGGTCTTGGACGTCCCGGCTAATGCTCAACAGATCCAAAAACTTGTGGGGAGTCACCGCCCTGGGTGCCACTGGGTACCGACTTCTGAGATTGTCATTGAGACCAGCATACCCTGCTATTTCCTCTAGCGTGGGCGTCAATTCAAAGTCTGAAAAGTGGAACACGTTGTGGGCGGGATCCCAAAACGGTACTAGAGCCTCGACGATGTCCAACCTCGGCTTGATCTTTAAAAGACCAGTAAGTCCCCCTAAAGCTTTCATAGCAGACTTTCTACTGGCTTCCCCCAAGTTGCTCCACCATATATGGAGTCCTAGAGGGATTTCCTCGACTGCCCTGAAGGGGATGTTTTCAATTGTATTCATCCTGCACATTCGTTCTTTATTAAAACCACAGAAATTTTTTTTGTAAAAGTGTCATTTTGGCTAAGGGTTTTGTAATAAAGAAAAATGGACTACCTTTGCGAATACGGCCCTTTAAGGTTGTGTTCGCGAATTGGGTCGAAATTTAAAGACAAAACACAGGCGGCCACTTTTGCAAAAACGGCCTTCTGGCGCCCCACTTGGGCGATCAGGCTATAATGGCGTCACCTAATTTTATTTAGGGCTATATCCTTTTGATTTTGAAAAATGGAGTTGGACCCGATGAGGGTTGCCTAAGTATCCCACACCCGTGATAATCAAACAATGCGTAGTTCGAAAAAATCCTGACTAATTAAAAATATACACCCACTCATTTTGTTTATATTTATTTTTTATTTTTTCCAGAAATTTTGGCAGAGTTTCGGGATAAATACGAGGATTTAAACAGGGTGAATTCTCTATTCTACCTCACTCTTGGTTTTTCTGTTCATTNTACCTGTCCTAGACGGACCCAACCCCTGTGTTGAGCCCCCTAAGTCAAATGCACATGATGCAGATAAGCGTTCCTACTAGGGATCCGACATGAGGTTTTGTTATTCTAGGTTTAAACCTGGGGTTTTGTTCTAGACCAGGCTTACCCGAGCGGACAGCTCGAGCCGAGGTCGGGGCAGCGTACCGGGAATACAGAAGCTTCACCGGCTTTGCAACTTATCTGTACCTCGTTCTAAAATATGGATATGACTCTAACAGAAAAGAAGTCACACGAAGTGCACACTTCCCAGATGATTTAGAAGACTCAGAGAGAAAAGGGTTTCGGCACAATTTGTATACAGTTCAGATAATATCAAAGTGGTAAAAAGCGACATTTAGCATGTCAGGTTTAAACATGTAAAATCAGATAATAAAGCCAAATAAAATAGCTTATTCTGAGCTCGAATTCTTAAACCCTGAACCAGAGATTCTGGGTTCTTAATCCCTAGCAGAGTCGCCAGAGCTACACCTCCTTTTTCCGTTACCCCCGGATCAATGAAGGGGTAATAAGGGAGTTTTTCCACTTTAAGTGACATTATTCTGATTTGGGATTTATTATTATTTCAGAGTCGCCACCCAAATTATTTACGGTGTTCCGGGACACCATTTATTTATTGAAATCCCAAACCGAGGAAAATTTGACTCTGTTTAAAATGTTTGCGACCAGAAATCCGAGTAAGGAATTCTGTTAACCCGGGCGAAGGTGTTAGGCACTCCCAGATTCCGTGGTTCTAGCACANTTCTAGCACGGTCGCTTAACTATTAATATTTGGCCTATATTATCTGATTACTTATGTATTTTAGCCTATTGTGCATTTATCCCTTTTTAAATTTTAGCCGCTTTTAATATTTATGGATTTATCTTGGAACAAGTCACGATGGCGTGCACTTGTTATTTTTGGACATGTCGTAACCGCGCCACATGAAATGCACCCGCGGTTCCAACATGTGATTTTATTATAGTTTGAAGTTAAAGTCGGGGACATGAGTTTCCACTTCCGATGGTAATTTGAGATAATACTTTATTCTTTACCAAATTTTCAGACTAAAGGTATCTTTCTACCCAAGGGGGGCTGCCTAAAAAATGAAATTCATTAGCATAAAAGACAACATATTTCGGGATATGGCCATATTTTAGCCCTAATTAATCACTTTAGGCCATCCTAGTTTGGCTATTTTTGTGAGAAGACTACCAGTTAAGAAATTCAATATCAAATCATAAAGGTCTTCACTTTCTATTTTGATAAATNTTTTTGGACATGTCGTAACCGCGCCACATGAAATGCACCCGCGGTTCCAACATGTGATTTTATTATAGTTTGAAGTTAAAGTCGGGGACATGAGTTTCCACTTCCGATGGTAATTTGAGATAATACTTTATTCTTTACCAAATTTTCAGACTAAAGGTATCTTTCTACCCAAGGGGGGCTGCCTAAAAAATGAAATTCATTAGCATAAAAGACAACATATTTCGGGCTATGGCCACATTTTAGCCCTAATTAATCACTTTAGGCCATCCTAGTTTGGCTATTTTTGTGAGAAGACTACCAGTTAAGAAATTCAATTCTTAATCAAATCATAAAGGTCTTCACTTTCTAGTTTGATAAATGATAGAAAATGTGTTAATCAAGATGCACCTCGTTCTTGTAGATATACATACACCTATAAGAATTACAGACACATAAATACATTATTTACTGGTCTCGCTTTAAATTGGTAAGCTAAAATTACTTTATCTTTCTGGAACTTTGTAATTTCTAACAATGAACATAACACAGGCAGTTTTACCAATTCTAAATTAACATTTCTTGTCAATTTTTAGATAGCTTAATCACATGCTTCAAGGTTCCAAAGTGTTCATACATCGATTTCAGAAGATTTAACAGGATACAACATGAACCAAAAAATAACCTACTAAATCCACATATATTGAAACGACTGGATTTTTGAAATAACCACTTCTGAAAATGAAAAGGTTTCATGCGGACTTGTTTGAATACCAACTCCTTTTTTTATTATTAAAACACCTATTTTTATCCTTGAACTACTTTTTAGAGCAAAAAAAAACAGATTCAAAGTTCCAGGAAAATCGCCTCAAAATTTAGTTTGAAGACTATCAAATAAAACGCTAAGAATGAATATACAGTCCAGTCCCTTAAACTACAAGATTCCAAAATGCAATAAATGAATGAATTGCAGTTTTTCTGAAGCGAAAATACAGCTTCTGTAAAAATATATTTTTTATGAATATCAAAGAAAAACTAAAAAAAAAATGGAAATCCTAAATAGCTACTCTACATCTGGATTCTTCGTACTATACATTTGCAGCCCTCTTTTTGAAATCTATAGAACATACAAACTAATTAAGTGTTGAGCACCCACCAGACCAAACAGGACCATGAAAGGAGGTCAAGTTTAAACCTGATAATGATATGCTAAGCTACGCTAACAAAACAGAATTATTTGTGCATTCTCTTGGTGTAAACCTGACCATGAATGTGTCAGATTTTAATCCCATAATGCCAACATTAACCTAAGTCTAAAGCCATATGGAGACCTGCTTACTGAGTTCCTTCAATGAACAAGGAACACAAATAAGAGCACCTTTTATCATTAATCTAAGATTATAAGTCCAACACTTTACTATTTGGACAGTGTTGAGGATATACCTTTGAGTATTGTCAAAAGATGAATCTAATCATGAAGGAGGTTAGATTCAATCCTTAATGGCGTTCTTAGAAGAACAAAGCATATTCGGACCTCTTATGGACTAAATCTGTCCATTAAATGGGCAGATTCAGCTCCATAGATCTCATCTTTTGTTCCTCTTGACAATTATACCATAATTTTAACTTTTTAGGCTTTTATAGAGACAGAATCTGATCATTTTAAGAGATTCAGATTCCTTACTCTAGGAGGCCTTTTGACTACTTATTTTATACCTTCACATAGGTAACTTCAGGGACATGTTGTTGTTTATGCACTATTGTGGGGTGAATTTGACCATTGGAAGGTCAAACTCATCTACCCTAGTGCTAATTATCTCAGTAAAACTGAGACAGACACAAAATAACCTCATACAAAACTTAATAAGTTCTGAAATCAAGAGAATTTAAACAAAAGCTAAAACAGAATAGTTCAGATAGTTCATACACAATATTCCTTCAGATTCCTTTACCAGCACACTAACAGTCTTATTTCAATGGTTTATACTAAGAATAAAGGAGAAGAAGATTCAACTTTACATAATCTCACAAACACAACATGAATCAAACATTTCAGCACAAATTCTGAATTTAATAACTTTATTTAAAGTTCATTGTTATATACCTTTTAAAGAGAAAAAGTGAACAAAAATCCTGACCAAATAAAGGCCAGGTAGTCAGCAAAGCAGCAAAGAGGAGAAAAATTCAGCAGCTACAAGAGCAGAACAACCCAGGCCCAGCAAAAACCAATAAAATGAACAGCCCAAAACTCGAATATTTAGACAAGAAACTTCGAAATCAGACTACTAACCAAGGACCAAAGCTGAGAAAAACCACAAGAACCTTGATGATTCTTGAATGAAACCAAATTTTTCAGTAATATGTATTTCTGATTTTTGTTTATGAATGAAACTATTCTGATTGTTCTGTATTCTTCATATATGTTTTATCATCTAGAAGAGAGTCTTTTATTTCAGATTGCCCCCCCCTCTCCAAAAAAAGAAAGTCCTTCTAATGTGGAAAATGGGTGTATTTATAAGGGACTTGGGGAGGGGATCTATCTAGCATATTCCCTCTCTAATGAGCTGAAACAGTATATAGGGCAGCTGTCAACCTCATCTTTTGGGACAGCTGTGAACCTCATCTTTTGGGACAGCTGCCCTTATTCTAGAATTTTCCAACCTTTAAAAGACCCTTTTACCCTTAAAATTCTGATTTCCTAAGCCTATATTACCTATTGTACCCCTTGGAGTCCCTAAATTTACCATTGGGTAATCAAGGTTAAACTCATTTGGGTCATTATTCAAAGTTTGGTTAATTAACCTTAGTTATGCAATTAGTCGGCCATGAGTTGTTCTTAATATGGTTGAGTCAAACTAGTTAAAGGTTAATTGATTAAATGCCTAAAGATAGTTTTCACACTAATTATCTATGTTTAAGTTAAAAAAAAGGTAGGTCAATCAATTCAATTTCTTTAACTTAAACTAACTGATTTAGTTAAGTTAATCCAATTTGATTACCTAAAATCAGAGGCTTAACCAATTATTAAACCTAGGTTTAAATTAATTAATCGATCAGTTTAACTAGGCTTAATTAAAGTTAGTCAACTCATTTTTCTTAACTTAGGCTAAATGATTTGTTCAGTTAATGAAACCTAAATTAATTATCTTAAACAGGTTTTTAATACTTAGTTAATTGTCTAAGAGACTATCAACCTAAGTTAAACTAGTTAAACAAGTGTATTTTAGGAGGTTATCACTAATTAGGGCAGCCTTGAGTTTAGGATTGAAATAAGTTAATTCACGGCTCTGCACTGGTTCAGATTAACTAGTCATAATCCTAAAAGAGCTAATAGCTCTTATGCATGACACAATTAGGAAGGAATCCTAAATTGATATTCACTTAACACTAAACAGAATCAACAATCAAAGCAAAGAAAGGCGGAGATCAAGCTTCAGTTTAATCAGCACAAAACAATTCCAAATTATTATCTAGATAGGTAAACTCGATCACAGTTCTAATCATAATAACATGATAACATTGTTCTAATTATTATCTAGTTTCAGTTCAATCATCTAATTCAAATCGCAATACAGGATATCACTGCTCTAAATCAAGATTAAACAAATTGTCATTTTAGATTCTTCTTAGTCAATCTAGAGCAGGATAGTAATAGTCAAACAATGAGCGAGGATAGACGAAGAAAACAGAAAGAGAGAAAGAAAAAGAAAGAAAAGAAGTTACTGAAACAACCTGAAAGAAATGATTGACATGAGATTCGGTCTTGAAAATGAAATCCAGAATCTTTTACCACAAGAATTCCTAAACCGATTAATCAAGATTCCAATAATGAAAACATAATCAAACTATTGTGCGGATTCAAATACGCGAGACAGGAATACTCACACTTGATCGATTCAATGCAACAAATATGAAAAAACAGTGAAAGACAACAAACAAACAAACAAACATGGATTTAAAACGATGACATATTCATGGTGATTTTTTTTAGAAGAGAAATCAGAAACGGGGAAGTACCATTTGAAGGAAACTTGCCGAAAAGTTGAAGGTCGTCGGACCTTGGCCGGACCCCGGTAGGGTTTGAAAATGAATCAAACCCTCATGAATCGATTGCCCTAGTCAAGAGCAATCGACCCATGAAGGTCTGAGCCATTGAGTGTCTCTAAATCCGCTGGGGAGTAATTTTTAGGTTTTCAGATTCTTAGATCTGAATTTGACGCAAATCGATTAGGTTTTTAGGGAAACTAGCAACGGAAGGTGATAGAGGGGACGATGGTGATCGCCTGGTAAAATTTTGGGCTGGTTTAGAGAAGCTCTGCTGCCGGCAGGCGATTTCCGGTCTGCGGAGATGGGTGGTGACACGGCGGAAGCTTCAGAGAGAGGATAGAGATGGAAGGGGTGGGGGTTAAGCTTTGGTGGAATGAGGGGGTGGGGTTCAGTTTGGACATATATATACTAAATGAATAATCAGTTCCCAGCCGTTGGATCTAGGAAGATCAACGGCTAGGATTAGTTTACTTATTCTGAAACGGGGTCGTTTGAGTAATTGAGGGGTCAGGCGGGTTGTGAGGTATTTGGGCCTGGGTCGATACGGGTAATGAGAGGGATTTTGGGCCTGGGCAATTCTAGCCCAGGTCCGAATTTTGCCTATTTTAACTCTAATTGTGTTAACACTTAATAAAAATATAGTAATTAATTCTAAACTCAATTTTCCTAATTAAAACTAATTGATAAGTTAATTAAGAGTGAAGCAATTAATTTAAAAACTTCTAAACACTCAAAGGGCAAGTTTCACAATTTTGTTAAAAAAAAATAATCAAATCAAGACATTAACATTAACATACTTTATATTAAACAATTAGATTTATTTAAATGATAACTAAGGTTACATGCTTAATCATGCCATTTTAAATTATTTATGTATTTAAATGACGGATTATGGATATATAATGTAAAGAAATAAACTGGCAAATATTAAAATTCAATAAAAATTTCATAAAACTAATTAATTTAGTGAGATTTATAGGATTACACGATAGGTAAAAAATCACGTGCTCACACCTAGGATTTGCCCGTTATCATCTTATTTAATTGATTAACAAAAAGCTTAATACTTTTTGGTCAAACATATGTGAATAACATATAGCACACTCCTTATCAAAGGTTGTTTCTTATCAAACATTGCTGCATCTTAAAGCCCACAACTATTGGCACAGAAAATGGTGTAGAAATTTGTTAAGAAAATTGGCACAGAATGAAGGGATTTACCTTCCTATACTACATATGAAATTTTATTACTCTCCCTAATCAAGTTTTAACTTATTTACCCAATCATATACAATTTACCAATTATATACAAATAAGTATTAAATGAGTATCTCTTTATATTAGAAATTGAATAAGCAATATCAGTTATACTTGCCCCCTCTCACTATCTCTCTCTTCGTCTCTCTCTCTCTCTCTCTCTCTCTCTATTCTCCTTCTCTGTTTATTCTTCTTTTTTTTCTTCATTTGATGTACTCTATTTTTTATGCTTTCTTGTTGCATAGAGTTTTAATGGAATTCATCAATGGATTTCAATCTTAACTTAGCAATTCCTTTTCATGTTGCACAATTGATGTTCGAATTAAAATTGTCAATCAATAAATTTTGAAGATGTTGGATTCTCCACCATTGACAGCCATTAAAAAGCTTCGAAGCTTTGAATTCGAATTTAGGTTTTCAAAAACTACTATTTGTTTGGATTAGGTGTTGTTGCAAATAATTGAGAATATTTTTTAAAGTTTATATCCCAATTTTGAGGGTGTTTGGTGAATATTAGACTTGATTTTAGCCGAATCTCATATTAAAAATCAAAGAAGAAGAAGAAGAAGAAGAAGAAGAAGGAGAAGAAGAAGAAGAAGAAGAAGAAGGAGAAGAAGAAGAAGAAGAAGAAGAAGAAGGAGAAGAAGAAGAAGAAGAAGGAGGAGGAGAAGAAGAAGAAGAAGAAGGAGGAGAAGCAGAAGAAGGAGGAGGAGGAGAAGCAGAAGAAGGAGGAGGAGGAGGATAACATATGACATACAATATACTTACGAAATTGTACTAAAGTTGTATTATAGTTATATGTAAAATGTATTTAAATTGTATTATGTTGAAGTTGTATATTTTTATTTGAATATTGTATGAAAGTTGAAAAATAGTTGTATAATGTATGAATCGTTGTAAGAAATTTATATTTAAGTTATAAATACTATCTTTTTACTTTAAGTTGTTGATATGTATCAAAATTCTATTAAGAGAGGAAGTTTTGATTAGAATTTTAAAGAGGAAGAAGAACACACCACATACAAAATATATACAAAAGACATATTGTATAAAATTTGTATGAAAATTGTATTTAAGTTGTATGAAATTGTAGATGTATTTAACTAGGTAAAAATAATGTATGAAAGTTATAGATAAGTTGTAACTATGTTGTATACTATATAATTAGTTGTATAAAATTTATTTTTAGTTTAAATAAATCATGCAATGTCAATTATATATACTCTTTTACAGAACTTCTTGGGTGGTGTTTCTTTTGAAGGAGCCAGATGTATACATGACCTAAAGGACGACGAGGAGACAACCATGTAATAATTAACTTCAACTTCTCCTTTTGCCACTATAGGATTTAAGTGTAGGATTATAAGCATTGAAGCATCCAAGCAAGATATATTATCGCACAACACTTGGCAGATGCAGAATATGGGACCAAAATTTGTAGAGAAAGATCAGAAAATTGATTAAATCCAAGTG
This sequence comes from Nicotiana knightiana, assembly GCA_005239525.1. Classification (NCBI taxonomy): domain Eukaryota; kingdom Viridiplantae; phylum Streptophyta; class Magnoliopsida; order Solanales; family Solanaceae; genus Nicotiana; species Nicotiana knightiana. The sequence goes on along the minus strand of ML380462.1, from coordinate 60,233 downwards.
TTCCTTGTTTCAAAGCGAATCATGATTGCCTGTAATTTCTAAGTTATCCATGATGTAAAGTTCTGCAATATTTTTCTCAATTTTTCACTTTAATAAAATAAGAAAATTGTGTAACTAAATCCTCTAATTTAAGACACTAGTAATGAAATATATATATATATATGTATAGAGAGAGAGAGAGAGAGAGAGTAAGGAAAAGGGGGAGGAGAGAAAAAAGGAAAAAAGTGTAACTAAATCCCCTAATTTAAGGCACTAACACTGAAATGTATATAATTTATTAGTAATCCTTGTTTAGGACGGGTAATATACAAAATTAGGACAATTTTGATAAATAAGTTTCAAATGTTATATAAAAAGGAAAAAATCCCCAAAACGAATGTCTCAGACTGTCATGGCCCAACTATAAGAACCTGACCGATACTTAATGGGATTCACCCCAATCAAGAGAATCACAACTCGATTCATCTCATTACCAACTTAAATTAAGTAATGTATAGGATAAATTAAGAATAATGAACCCAAATAGCCGCCTATCTAATCACTTAAACTAAAAATAGCCCGTGAATGTATAATATATGCATAATTTATATATTATATACGTATAATTATGTATAATCAATGTATATGACTATAAAAAATAAATAATGAATATAACTGATTATTTGTGTAAAGATATAGATGACAGGTAGATGACAGATGGATGTTTTTCAAGTGAACATGTGACATTAAAGACACATAGGAGACGAGTCGACAAATAGCTGACACCGGATCCAAGCATGTGACAGTTGTTGTACGAGTTTCGAAGATATCAAGACCGAAGAGAAGAATTTGATAGCATGATGGCGGTTGCAAAATAATGCAGCACTAAAGGAGCAACTATTACGAAAAATCGCAGTATTTACACTCAACCATTATGCAACTATCAAGAGGAGTCTTTGTTCACCTTAAAGAGGAGCTTGATTTGGGGATCTTGTCTCTCCTAATTTAGCTATAAATAGATAAATTCGTACTAATTGAAGTACACAAAATACTTGTACGGAAAAAGGCTAATATTACTTTCTTATTATATTAATATTATTGCTCATTTATCTTTGGTTCTTGTTCAACATCAGAGAATAAAAAATGACTATCATTTTCTTCGTCATCTTGAAGGGACAAGAATCACTCTGCGATTGGATTACACCCCTCCTTGATGCAATCCAGATTCTAGTGTTCCTCTCTTGTCTTGATATTTTAGGGTAACTGTATCCCCTTGCCTGCTTATTTTGTTCTTGAATCTTTAGTTAGTATTTGCTCTAGCATTGTCAATTTAATTGCATTAGTGATAGCTTTGCCTGCTTGTATATATTATTATCTACCTGTTTACATCTTTATTTTGAATATTTATTTCATATATCCTTGGTATTTTTAGTTATAAATTATAGCTCCCTTTAGCTCTTGTATTGTATTTCTTCACCTATTTTTATATCCTTTAGTTGTAGATTATAATTTCTTTAGTCCACTTGTTTTATTTCTTCACCTGTTCGTCTGACCTTTAGTTGTAGATTATAGTTCCCATTAATTCATTTATTTTATTTCTTCACCCGTTTTGCGACCTTTAGTGGTAGGTAATTTTTCAGCAATTCATTTTATATTTGTCATTTGTTTTAGAGATAGTGCTTGCATAGTGACTCGTAGATTATAGTGGCTTTGGTGAACTGATGGTAGGGTAAGGTCTTGTCCTCGCGGGTGCCAGCATAAGGGAGAGGGTGAAGAGGGTAATAGGGCGAAGGGAGCTACTAGGTTGAGAGTGGGGTCTTGGAACATAGGAACTTTGACTAAAAAAACTCTAGAGTTAGTGAAGATTCTCAAGAAAAGGAAGATTAATATAGCTTATGTACAAGAGACTAGGTGGGTAGGAGATAATGTGCATGATATGGGCAGTTTCAAACTTAGGTATTTTGGGAGGGTGGGGGCAGGTACGGGTAAGGTATCTTGGTTGATAAGGACCTTCGTGAACTAGTGGTGGGGCTTAGGAGGGTGAATGACAGGCTTATGACTACTAAGCTAGATGTTTGAGGTTTTACTTTGAACATAATCAGTGCGTACGCACCCCAAGCAAGCTTGGATGAGGAAGTCAAGAGGCGTTTCTGGGAGGATTTGGATGAGATGGTGTGTGGTATCCAGCATACTGAGAAGCTTTTCATAGGAGGACATTACAGCCACTTTGGAGCGACGTCTGGGGGTATGATGATGTGCATGGTGGCTTTGGTTTTGGAGATTGAAATGGAGGAGGAACGTCTTTGCTGGACTTCACTAGAGCATTTGATTTGGTGATAGCAAACTCGAGTTTCCCGAAGAAGAGGGAGCACTTGGTCACCTTCCAGAGTTCGGTGGCCGAGACTCAGATTAATTATTTACTCTGCAGGAAGTCTGATAGAGGTCTTTGCACAGATTGCAAGGTCATCCCGAGTGTGAACCTCTCGACCCTCCTTAGGCTTCTGGTCATGCACCTTGAGATCATGAGGAATAGGAGGAAGAGGGCGACGTATAGCCAACATAGGATCAAGCGGGGAGACTTGACGGAAGCCAAAACGCATGACTTAGGGGTCAAGATGGTGACTATGGGGGCTTGGAGGAGTAGTGTGGACACAAGCGCTATGTGGACCTCGACTGCGTAATGCATTAGGGAAGCCGCGAGAGAGGTATTAGGGGACTCAAAGAGTTAATCTGGTGGTCACAAGGGAGACTAGTGGTGGAATGGAGAGGTGCAAGGAAAAGTGGAAACCAAGAAAGCAACGTATCTGAAGCTAATGGAAAGTGTAGATGAGGAGGAGGAGAGGGCGAATAGAGAGCATTATAAGTTGGCTAAGAAAGAGGAAAAGTTAGCAGTTACGGTGGCCAAGACTGCAGCTTTTAGTCGTTTGTATGAGGAACTCGAGGGCTGAGGTGTGGATAAGAGGTTGTTCAGGTTAGACAAGGCGCGAGAAAAGAAGGCGTGGGACTTAGACCAAGTGAAATGCATCAAGGACGACAAAGAAGGTAGAGTTTTGTTGGATAAGGGGATTATCCGTAGGAGATGACAGACCTACTTCCATAGTCTCTTGAACGAGGAGCGGGACATGAGCATTGACCTGGGTGATTTGGAACACTCTGGGAGTCATTGTGACTTTGGGTTTGGGTATTATAGGATATTAGAGTTGATGAAGTTGAGGGGGATATGCATAGGATGAGCAGGGGCAAAGCGACCGGGCCGGATGAAATCCCGGTTGAGTTTTGGAAGAGTGCGGACAAAGCAGGCTTGGAGTGGCTCACTAGGTTATTTAATGTCATTTTTAAAACGAAGAAGATGTCTGAAGAGTGGAGGTGGAGCATGATGGTTCATGTATACAATAACAATGGTGATATCCAAAATTGCAATAACTATCGAGGTATCAAGTTGCTTAGCCATATTGTGAAAGTCTGGGGGAGAGTGGTAGACCTAAGGGTGAGGAGGAGTGTGTCTATTTCTGAGAACCAGTTTGGGTTTATGCCGGGATGTTCGACTACATAAGACATCCTCCTTGTTAGGAGATTGATGGAGCGGTGTAGGGGGAGAAAGAAAGACTTATATATGGTGTTCATCGACTTGGAAAAGGCGTACGATAAAGTTTCGAGGGAGGTTTTGTGGAGATGTTTAGAGGCTATAGGTGTACATGTTGTCTACGTTAGGTTGATTAAGGATATGTATGATAGAGTAAATACCCTAGTGAAGATGGTGGGTGGGGACTCGGACCTTTTTTCGATAATGATGGGGTTGCATCAGGGGTCGGCACTCAATCCTTTTTTGTTTGCTCTGGTGATGGATGTACTAACGCACCGCATCCAAGGGGAAGTGTCATGGTACATGCTATTTGTAGATGATATTGTTTTGATTGACGTGATGCGAGATGGTGTTAACACGCAATTAAAGGTATTGAGGCAGACCCTGGAATCTAAAGGTTTCAAGTTGAGCAGGACCAAGACAGAATACTTGGAGTATAAGTTTAGTGGCGACTCAAGGAGGGGAAGGGGATGTGAGGCTGGACTCGCAGGTCATCCCTAGGAGAGGGAGTTTTAAGTACCTTGATATATTATTCAGGGGGATGGGGAGATTCATGGAGATGTCACACATGGTATTGGGGTGGGATGGATGAAATGGAGACTCGCTTTCGGTGCTTTGTGTGACAAGAAAGTGCTACCGAAACTTAAGGATAAGTTCTACATAGTGGTAGTCAGACCGACGATGTTGTATGTGGATGAGTGTTGGCCAGTCAAGATCGCTCATGTCCAGAAGATGAAGGTAGCATAAATGAGGATGTTGAGATGGATGTGCAGGCACACGAGGTTAGATAGGATCAGAAATGAGGTTATTCGCGACAAGGTAGGTGTGGACCCCATTGAGGACAAGATGCGACAAGCACGACTAAGGTGGCTTAGTCATGTAAGGAGGAGGAGCACAGACGCCTCAGTGAGGAGGTGTGAGAGGTTGACATTTGAGGGCTTACGGAAAGGTAGAAGTAGGCCAAATAAAAGATAGAGAGAGGTGATTAGGCAAGACATAGCGCAACTTCATCTGACCGAGGACATGACCTTTAATAGGAAGGTATGGAGGTCGAGGATTAAGGTAGTATAGTAGGTAGTCTAAAGTGTTCATAACAATAGTATTGTCACGCAGTCTCACTTTATGTTGGTAGTAGGTTCTTATGACTAACCGTTGTTTCTTTCATTGTTGATCACCTTACTATCTGGTTGTTTTTATTCTGCTTTTATATGGCTTCTTGGTACTGTCCCTTCTTGTTTATATTTTCATTAATGTGGTATTTATGTTTTCCTAAGCCGAGGTCTATTGGAAACAACCTCTCTATCCTCATAAAGTAGGGTCTGCGTACACACTATCCTCCTCAGATCCCACGATGCGGGATATTACTGGGTATGTTGTTGTTATTATTTTTGCTAAGTACTTTGTTCTTGATATTGTTCTTGTTTCCAGAGAATTCAATTCAAGGCTCAAACTCGTATTTTCTTCCATTAGTCTTAATTTTTTCACTTTTGCTCTTCATTACTTTAATTTTACGGATCAATTTAATTCACTATTTATAAAACACATTATAAATTCAATCATATTGTTTTACAGGTAAACAAGTAACTCAATCAAAACTTCAAAAATCATAAAATTCATAATTAAACTTCAAATTCACCCAACTAGAGTACACAAAAAATGAGTACACGAAGTATAACTCCATTCACATAACAAGCTTCTCAAACTAATTAAGTATATAACAAAGGAAATAATACCCGTGACGTGAAACAAGTGTGAGAAAAAATTTCGAACTCAAGTATAGGTCTGGTCACATCAGATCTCCAACATGATTATGGTCTGATTCACAAGTCAAGAGGAAGAAATAATTTGTGTATATTTTCTTTTCTTTTAAATTCACAAATCAAACAAGATGTGTATTACTATCTATATAAAAGGAAGGAAAGGAAGGAAGTCCAGCCTAGGATTATTACAAGTGGCAGCATAGGAGAATGCCATGTGTTAGTTTTTAGGATAAAACTTAGTTAATTAGTTATTTGTTTTTAATTTTAAATTAAAATATTTAAATATCTATTATTTGAAGTAGGTGTAGTTATTTACTCAATTACAATAAGTAATTAATAATTAGGAAGTTACTCTTCGAAATAAAACTTTCATGGTTGCATAAGAACCTAAAATTAAAGAGCACATTCCACAATCTCCCACCCCCAAAATGTGATCTGCTTCCTCCCCCTCCCCCTCCACCCCCCACCCCACACCCCACACACACACCTTTTATTAGTGGTCATTTAAAAATAGCTACCCTTTCAAAAGTAATTAAAATTTTGTCACTTTTTTCATGTAAAGATAAATCTGAACGAAAACACTATTCAAAATTCGAAAAATACTCCAGCATATTATATTGGAGTTCCAACATAATTATATTGGAACTCCAACATATTATACTGGAGTTTCAGCATAAGTATACTGGAACTCCAGCATAATATAATGGAGTTCCAACATAAGTATACTAGAAATCCAGCATAATATACTGGAGTTCCAGCAAAGTATATCGGTCCAGTATAATATGCTGGAAGTTCATACACAAGTGCTCGAATCTCCAGTATATTATGCTGGAATTTTTCGCATGTTGGAGTTCCAGCATGAAGTTCATACACAGGTGCACCGAATTTCAGTATATTATACTGGACCGGTCTCTGTTGCAGCAAAATAGTGGCTATTTTTTAATAACTTGACAAACGCTGGCTATTTTTGAATGATCAGTCCGAAAACTGGCTAGCCCGTGCTATTTTTAATTTTTTTATTCATGAAATTCCTTAATACATTAAGTAAGTATCATTCTTAAAGATATTACAGATTTTTTACACTAACTTTTTAAATTTAAAAATAAATTTTAGTTATACTTTTTAAATTAAAGACAATTACAACTTATATTCACGTTTTAGGATTATCTCTGTACTTGAAGAAAATTATAGGTTTTTTTCTTATGTTGCTAGATAAGAGCATTTATCAAGAATTTTTTAGCAACATAAGGTTAGACATTCTTCTCTAAAAGAATCTCTTAATTAATCTTTGTTATTCCTCTATCATCAGATTTGTTTTTATAATTTAATTTGAAATTATTGTCCAGTATTTAGCACCATGATGTTTTATTTTTGTCTGTAGGAAAAATAAACTTACAAATTGGTAACCTATATAAATTGTTCCTTTAGATTATTAGGTGAGGTTTACATAAATACAATTTTAAATATAGAAGTCTTTACATTAAAAAATTATTTTTCTTCTTGATACTATTTAGAATATATTGTAGTAGCAAAATGGATTGTGTTATGTTGAAGGAAACATACAAGGAAACGTGCATAAATTCAATATATTTTTTCGGGTTATTTAGGTGTATTAATATTGTACAAAATAGTCTATCAGAAATAATTTTTCTATTCTACAAAAATAAGGGTAAGATTTGCGTACATCTTTCTCTCTTAAGACTCCATTTGTGGGATTAAATTGGCCATGTCATTATTGTTATTGTTTTAGTATTAGGGTGTTTAAGTCATTGGTTAATAGTTATACATTGTTACTTTCCTAAAAAATATATTATATTTGAGTGTTGTTATAATTAGGTTTTGAATTAGTATGGTTAGTTTTTAATTTGTGTGATTGGAGTTATTTTTATTTATAATAAGATGATAGTAACAATGGTAGATTTGTAATGCATTAGCTTGCAATATAAATTTTTGAAATGCAGAAAATGCAAAAAATCATCAAGAATTGGAGTTATTTTTATTTATAATAAGATGATGGATAGCGGTGGTAAATTTGTAATGCATTAGCTTGCAGTATAAGTTTTGAAATGCAGAAAATGAAAAAAGCCATCAAGAAGGTTTCATTTTCTTTTATATCTTTCTGCTATTAGTTGAAAAAATTTAATGGCGGCATTAACCATAATAGAATAGAAGTTTTACAATATGTATTTGCTTAATCCGATTGAACATTTGCTTGGCGATATGCTTAAGACCAAGTAAGTTATCTCGGTTGCCTTCTCACGTGAAGAATGTACGCAATCTTTTTTGATTGGGTTTTACCTTAAATACTTTAAAATGTGCAAAACTATATTGGATACATACAAAGTGCGATTATAGTGACTACTTTAACTTCTATTTGTGTCTTTTATGCAAAGGTACATTCTCTTTCCTTTCTCTTTGGTTTGTTTAATAATTCAATGCTAATAATAATTTTGTTATGAAATATAATATTGTATAGTGGATGTCTATAACTTCTAAAAAAATTACTCCCACTATTCTTCTCTATTATTCCCACTACTTTTTACTATTATGGTTGTAACTCCACACCTCCATAACCTCCTCCACGATCTTCCTCCATGATCTCAATAGTTAATACCATGTTCATGGCATCCCTTTGTATTACATATATCATCCTATAAATAGAGGGTTTGAGCATCACATTGTACACACTTGAATACATAGAAGAAATAATAATCTCTCTTCTCTTGCTCTCTACATCTTTTGTCTATTTTCTTGTTTTATGTTATTGCTTTGAGCTTAGTTTCTTAACACGTTATCAGCACGAATTGCTATATTCTTCTTATATTTTCTATAAGAGATGAAAGCCTTCCATGAGAGCAACAACCTTGAATCAATTTGGTTGAGCCTATGAAAATCTAGGCATCTCGTATGCCATATCAATGTTTTTGCTTCTATTATACAGGGAGTATCATTTTTCAATTTTCATGAATTTTACAATTAACTTACTTTAGTATTTAAGACTTGGTCTAATTTGTGTTACTTAGCAATTTAGTTTTATTTGTGCAGATGTATATATATGGAGTACCTATGCTTTCGAGTTGCAAACAAGAGCATATTCCGATGCTTTGACATCATCTCCCATATGTACTGCTCCGACAGTTTGCAAGCCAAGATTATGGAACTGTTAACTATTGAGAAGGTTTCTAATCTTATAAAAATAATAAGAATTTAAATTTATGTTGTGGTCAAAATAAATTTTGTATTGCTAAGATAGTTTTATTCCCTCTATATATTTGATCATGTAGTTGTTCGTGAAAAAGATCAATGTGAACTTTCATTAAAGTTCGGGGGAAAAAAACTGATTATAGAAAGTAGTATATCATCATAGGCTCAACGGCGAGTCCACTTGGCTTATTATACCTATGTATGATAATAAGGAATTTGATTTGATTTGTGGTGCACAATGATGATAAGAGTTGGTTCAAGTCCCAACTCATTATGACATAACATGTCTTTATATAGGTAAGGCATTGGGTTTGAGTTCCAATGCACCAGATTTGTTATATAATGATGACTAATGAAAATAATGTATTTTTCATGAAAATAGCATGAAGCTTGTCCCACTTGATTTGTTCCATTCTTGAAGTGAATGTTATAGCGGTGCATAATAAGTCTAAATAAAGACAAGTGGTTGACCAATGAACGTGGGTGTACCAAAGATCAAAATAATATAGTCATCATTATGGTAAATGTAAAAAGGAGAACAGTAAGGGTTCTCAAAATAATCCTTCAAAGGTGAAGGAATTGTGTATCAATATGGTATGGAAATATGAGGCACGCTCAGACGATTTTAGTCCATTTTTTGAAAGAATGCGACTTGTGATAAACATTGTAAATGCATGCTCATTCCTGAAAGTGAATGTGAAGATATATATGTGATGAAAAATATGCATAAGAATGTGCTTATGCATGGTTATATAAATACCACAACTCACCTCTAAGGGAGGTTTGAGAGAAATAAAGATAATGAATATTATAATGTGGTTACATGAATATGTCATTGGTCGCGTACTTGTGGTACGCCAAAAAAATATTATGTCATGCCTTATAAAAGGTTATTAAAGACAAACTTAAAGCAAGAATGGTTTCGCTTATGATGACTTCGACCGTGACAATTATTATGATATGATTTTCTCCGTGAAGGAGATATTTACCATATGGATGGTGTGATATAAAATCTTGTAGTACGAAAGCAATTAAGAGCTCCGGAAGAGCGAATTTGTTACTACCCGGATTAATAAAATTATTCTTGACATTAATATTGTAGTAAATCTCAAAAGAAACCTCTTGAGTTTCAAATGTATTAGCCCAAGTGGTTGGCATATTGAGATTATAAATGAAAGGAAGATTGAATATCTTCATATTACAATAGTCATATCGGGTAAATATAAAAGGTTACCCGGCTTTTCTTTCATTTGTACTACAAATGTATAAGCATGATGATGAATCACATGCCTTAGTAAATTAAATGTTTACTAAAATAAATATTAGTTGGCATGACCGGTTGGCCATTCCGGTTCAATTATGATGCGAAAATTAATAGAGAATTCACATTGGCATATATTGAAGAAATAGAAGGTTCTTCAAAAATTCTCTTGTGTTGCTTATTCTCATGATATATCAGTTAAGGTTGAGATTGAATCCCTTGATTTCTGGAACAAATAGAAGGTGATATATATATGGGCCCAGTCACCTGCCATGTGGATCGTTTACTATTATATAATTTTAATAGATGCATCTATTGTATGCTCACATGTGCGTTTGTTATCAACTTGCAATTTGAATTTTGCAAGGTTGATTGCTCAAGTTATTAGAGCACAGTTCCAGAATATAAATATGATAATTATCTTGGTAATACTGTTTTAAATACAAGTCGGTTTAGCAGAAATTGTATGT